>JAQGAW010001652.1:0-18159 GCA_034698025.1 Phthiracarus crinitus
AAATTTATAGAAGTCCGAGTCCTAAATCAAGCTTGGGAGTCCAGGTCCGAGTCCGAGTCTTTGGCAAAGACCCGAAAAACTCGGACCTGGACATCTATAGTTGAAAGTAAATAGAGTATAGTTTGGCAACAATATAATCAATATTTAAATGTAAAATAAATCAAAATAATATCTAATGTACTAAAAATTTTGATTAGTCTAATGAATTAACCAAATATTCTACTCAAAGTGAGCGCATTATGAATGTTCTTATTTTTTTCAATAAATTCTCGATAAAAAGCGAGAAATCGAACATAACGAGTGTTCATGAAGTTTTTAATTAATAAAATGTTTTAAAAATGAGTCTTAGACTCCAATACACTTATGGAAATCCGGTTTTAATTGGTGATATTTAAAAAAATTTAGATTCTTTATACTTTTTAGATTCACTTTATGCTTTCTAATAGTTTTAAAAAATTTTTGTTCTAATAAAAAGGCTGCAATTTAAACTTATCAAATTTGAGCGATAATTTTTTTAAAAATTACTATTTCGAAAAAAATTCTGAAAATATAAGAACATTTTATATTTGGTATTAGTTTAGAGTTTTTGGAAATATAATTAAATTTAGTTTTATTTGAATTAAGTTATATTTGAATAGTTAAATGAATATAAAAAATAATATAGTTGTAATATAAAATTATCGGAATTATTGTAATTGTAAAGAGTTTATATATAAAAGTAAAAATCTGATTCGAAAATGTTCGCCCACTATAAAACTGAATATTTCACTATAATTATACATATTTAATATAACCTTGGGATTATTATTAAAAATTTAAAAAACCTATTTATGACAAACAATAAAATCCCTTTATTACATGTACGTATGATAAATTGAAGAAAGTTATACATGCAGACGTGCATCCAAAATCCATCTGCAATTGTAAAAATCAAATAAAAATGGTATCGACCCAACTCTAGTTCTATGTGATTAAAATAACTTATAAAGTATTAAAGTTAAAGTATGCAAACATTTTGTTCATTATGATAAGCTTTCTTTGGTAAATACGAAATATCTTTTGTTAGCATCAAACTAATTACCCTAAAATACACGCTCATTAAAAAAATACAAATTTATTGCAATATATTATAAGCATGAGCTTAATTGTTTATTATGTACGTTTGTGTTTATTTAATTGATCCAATGTCGAACAGATTGGCGGCTCGAGAATGCTTCCCATACGATGGATGGCTCCGGTAATATTCAATATTCTTTCAAATATTTTTATCTTCACTTTATATTGGTCTACATGTATATTAAATATTATTTGGTAATTCTTTCGCTTAAATATTTGTTTTCCACTAAAGGAAAGCATACTATACGGCAAATTCACGCTCGAGTCTGACGTTTGGTTAGTAAAAGTGTTTATCCGATTTTTTGACGATCAAATAACAAAAAAAATTGATTAAAAATTAATGTCGTTTTTATCCGCAGGGCATTCGGTGTAATACTTTGGGAAGTTTACACGTACGGCAAACAACCATACTATGGCCACTCAAACGAAGAGGTGTTGTGCCGTATATTTATTTGAATACCTATTTTTAGTTATTGATTCACTTTAACGCGAAAATACGAATTCCGTTATTACAGGTCGTAAAGCTTATTCTTCAAGGAATTCTTTTAATACCACCGGAAGATTGTCCGCAATGCATATACGACTTAATGGCGTGCTGTTGGAAGACAGACCCGCGAAACAGAATTACTTTCTCTCATATTTTTAATCAATTATTGGAAAGCTGTTCGTCGAACAAAAAAAAGTTATTTTCTGCTACCAATAAAATCACAGAACAAAACAGTTTCGATGCTGAAAACTATTTAGTGCCTAATCTTTGTTCAAATTAACATTTTTTGTTTGCAGGTTTTTTTTTGTTTTTATTTCTTCGAAAAAAAAACAAAAAGAAAGAAATATAATCAAAATAACAAGTTTTTCTAATTCTTATACTGCGTTATAAGTTTATTACTATTTATGTTTATATGAATAAGTTGTAAAGATAACTTTTTTTAAATAAAAAACATTCAAATCATTAATAAACTCTTATTTAAATCAACGATTTAGTGTCTGATAAAGTATTAGTGAATGCTTTTTATTTATCTTTTTTATTCATTGAAAATGTTGGCATTTACTACGTTTTATGTATATTATCTCCAGTATATATAGAAGCTTAAAATGTATTAAAGATAGTCAGTGATGTGATGCTCATACACGGAGCTCGCGCTCAACGTATTTGTTGGTCGATTCTCACGATTAAAAAATAATACTCTCAGCACTCACTTTCAATATCGCTAAACCGTTATACGAATTACTATTGTTTACTTCAGTGTAATACATACGATTAAAAGTTATATACAACACTGTAATTATTGTTTTCACAATATATATACGTTAGTAATACTTGGGTATCTTTTAGAAATAAAAATAATATTAATTACTTTAAATTAATTATTTGTGTTGATTTATTTAAATAAAGATTAATTAAATTTTTGAGCGCTGGTAAGCTATGAACGATTTGGCGCTCGCGTTCTGCACATTCCGTCAGTCTCTCGAGTGATGTGCATCACTGACGGAATCGTGATGCGGAAGTTTATATTTTAATGCATTTATTGTAATATTCATATCATTGATTGATAAACGTTTGGATATAAGCATTACTTTTATTTATTATAAGTATATTAAAATACTAAACATTAATAAGTATCTTTGCATTAATATAATTATTTAAAATTAATTAGTTTTCAACAAACTATAATTTTTAGAGAATAATTGGTTATTGTGTAGAAGTTATACTGCATTATTAAAACGACTTGCATTGTTTAATAAACCCGAATGTATTCACTTTAAAACTTCATTTTATTCTCTCTCTCTCTCGACAGAGAAACATTAGATAGGAAGGAAGGCAGATGAAAAGGTGTGGATATTTTGTGGAAATAGGGGTTTCAGCGCTCGTTTTTTAGACTAGGGTTTGAAAGTGTATCTTGAAAGTGATGACTTCACTCAAGTGTTTTAATGTTTTAGTTAATTATATTAAAACATTTTTGTATTATTTCCCCATAAAAACAATTTATAATATTATTTATTGCTAAATTGCTTTGTGGAACTCATAAAATTTATTATTTAAAATCAACAATTTTTAAAATCTTTACAGTATAAATAAATAGGTCAACGAAAGTCTATTAGAGAAGATTTATTTATAAAGAGTAATCTGTATTAAAATTTCCGAATTTACTTCAAGCTTAACTTTTCGTGAATTTGTAATTTGTTGTCATCAAAATTTAAAATTCGATGCAAAATACTCTCATTTTAGAATCATTTAAATATCAAAATATAATTCATATATAATAAACATGACGCGATTAAAAATTTGTGGAAAGTAACCAAAATAAATTAGTGCTTAAAACTAAATCCTATCCCCAATTGGGAAATCGTCTGAAGCATTGAATGCTTAATCTTACCAAATCGTATTAAAATTCTTTTAAATACACAAATGGGAAATAGTGCTATGAAAACAATTATAGTATATCTGTTTACATTATGTAATCATATCGTAGTTCAAAACCCGAGATTATGTCGCGAGTGGCAAAAACAGTATTGACTGTATTGCGCGACTAATTCTACACAATGTAATAACTAAACTAAAGGCGTCATAATGTCGAAATTAAAACGACGAATGATTTACTGATTTGGTTACAAAAATAATATTTATTTATTGATATATAGTAATGGGAGAAATTGTTAAAAGAAAATATGCTATAAACTTATGTTAAAACAAACTATATAACAGTATAGCAGTACAAAACAGTACAAAACAGTAGAAAATCAAGTTATATAAGCCACGTTTTTTCCAACCCTATTAGAAATTTGATTTCCCCTCAAACTGGTGAGTGAGTATGCATTGGAGAGAATACTGGTGGTGAGTGAGTGCTGCAAACAGCAAACAGCAAACTGCTTGTAGTATTACAGTCGTATATTTTGGTGTTGTGTTGCGTGTGCACTGAATTTATAAGCGTAAGACTATATAGTGATTTGACTGAATTGAGTGCTAGTGAAACATATATGCTGCATATACTAGTTTTCACCACGGCTTAAACATAGCTATGGCTGCACTCAACATAACCATCCCTTCCGCCAGATAAATATGGATAATAGTCATAATACTAATGATGATAATAATGACGTTGATGTCAGAATTGAAGAACAATTGAGGATTAAAATCGGTATAACATATGATTTTTTCGTATCTAATATTTTTTTGTTTCTATTATTATTTTATTATTTGTTTGAATTTGTTCAATGAAAAAAACTTAACGATTTTTAACCAGTTATGTATAGTTAGACAATAGTTTAATAATTTAATTGATAAATACGATAAAATATAATTATATCGTAATTAATTCATATATTAATTTAATTGATATAAGGCTGGGTATAACAGTAGTATAGAGTATGCGATTAAAAGTTGGAAACAATGTATGTGTGACTAGAAATGAATGAAACGCTAAAATGAATGAATGAATGAATAATAGTATGAATGAGTGTTTATGTATGTATACTGTAGTCTGTAGTGTACTGTATATACAGTATACAGTATACAGTATAACGTATGCCCCATTCCAGCTATGAATGGCCTTATTTTGAACGCAAATAATTCAATTGACTCTTCACTGTTCACTATAATCACTATTTATCTGTATTTATGTGCGACTTGAGGTGAGGCCAAAAATTTGCAGCCCAGAAACGGTTCGTATGGATTCCGAGACTGTTATTGTGTCATTAGCCTCGATAGGGAACAGATATTTCGCACGTGTAGTATCGAGAAGACACTTAAGTGAGTGATATTCGATGATAATTAATTACAAATATATATTTAATTGATTTTTCGATTACAGCCCGTTCTTCGGCGAAGAATTCAAATTTGAAATTCCGAGAAAGTTTCGAAATTTAGCGATTTATGTGTACGATAGGGAAAGATATGTGAATAATAAGGACAAATTGCTCGGAAAAGTTGCCATCAAAAGGGATGAATTAAGTAAATATCACGCAAAGGAATCGTGGTTTCCAATAATACCAGTGGACGCCGATTCTGAAGTGCAGGGAAAGATACACGTAGACATCAAATTAGATCAATACTATAAACCCGGTGCGCCTCCAGTCAACAAAATAGCTGTTCGGTCAGTCCATTCAAATTCGTTTATCGATTTACCTGTAATTAATTAATTTTGTTTGATGCGTAGAATAATTGACTGCAATGATTTGGGTGTAATAAATGGTGGTTGTGATCCTTATGTAGCCATTTCGCTATATAATGGTCCGATTAGACAAGAAACCAAAAGAACAAAGATTAAGAAGAAAACAATAAATCCTCGTTTTGAAGAAACCTTTTATTTTGATGTAAGCGTTTAGCGAATTAATTTTATATTTTTATTCAAATCAATAATTTAATTACATTATAGTGATTTATAATCTATAAGTTATAAATATTTTGTAAACATATTTTCATTATTTTATTAAATTTTCGGTTTTGTTTGTTTAGTTTAAAAAATCTAATAAAAAATAATGAATGTGAATATTTTTATATTTTTATTTGTAGATACCAATTAGCGGTCAAAATCATGACAGGAATTCTTTGAAACATTACAATAATGTAAATATTATGAATTACAATAATTTTGAATTTAGGTGAGTGTTTTGGTGTTCAGTATTTTTGTTAAATTAATCGGTGGGTGAAAACTAACAAATAAAATATTGTTTATTAGAATATCAGCGATGCACGATGGAAGTGGTATGTTTGGAAGTGCTTTTCTCGGTGAAGTAAAAATACCATTAAATGATATTGATCTCATGAAAGGACATAATGCGTGGTAAACAACCTATTTATAACTCCTATATGTTTATTAAACATTTTATGTTAATTAAAATAATGCTTTAATTAAAGGTATTTATTGCAACCGCGAGACACGGGTCGAAGTGAGGATCGAACGGGTTTGGGTTCACTTCGTTTGAAGATTCATTACACAACAGATTATGTATTTTCTAGTCGTTTTTACGATCCGCTAAGAAAACTAATTCTTAGCTCATCAGAAGCAAAAGTAAATAATTAATAATTGATTAACGATTGATTATAATTTTCAAAAATTAAAACGAATGCGTTTATTTCCAGCCAATAACATCAAGCACTGCCTACTTGTTGGGTGAGCTCGTATCTAACAAAGTGGATGCGGCACAGCCTCTCGTAAAAATATTTATGCATTACAACAAAATAATTCCGTTGGTTAAAGTATTAGCTGAATACGAAATATCGAAAGTGACGTAAGTTTCAAATCTCGTAACGTTTTAATGTTGCCGATAATTCATATAAGCTTATAATTTTTGTGAATTGTTTAATTGCGGTAATTATATATTGCAATAAAGCGCGTGTTTTTGTTTTCCATATGTAACGGTTTTATGCTCACATTTTTTCGGATCAATTTATTTTTTTTATTAATATATTTAATGGCATTCGAATGCTTAAAATCTAACATACCTAACACTAAAATTATGTTATAGAATACATTAGCATGTATTAAATATTCAAATACAAACTGCAATATGGTTTTTGCTTATCAATATATCAAAACTTAATTTACTGTATTTTTTATTTTTTGCGAAAACAAGATATTTTATTTTATAAATGCTTAAAGAGTGCTCATTAAAATTCTTATAATTTAATAAACAAAAATATTTCAATGAAAATTATAGCGTTTATTTTGAAATATTTTTGTAACACATTTTTCTATTGATAAGAATTATCTTATTGAAGTGTAGTCAGTCTTGTGATTTTTCAAACGCATATCTACTCTTATATGCTTATAGTGTAACAGGAAATTAGATTCATTTATTCAGTGCATCCTAACTAATTTTATGCGGAATTATTTCACGTATAATTGTAAATTTGTGACTCAAATAAGTAAATAACTCGACATTTAATATAGATTTTGTTTTTTTTTAATTTCAAAATTTCTATTTAAATTTTATAAGCATAGTTTTTTCATCGATACTTTCAAATAATCTTACACTGTATTTATGATGTTTTGTTACGTACAAACCGAATTTAAATGATTAAAATTGATTGATATTGAAATAAATTATATAATCTTAAATGTATATATGCTTACATTTAGATATCAATCTTTAGTGTATAAACATAATTTGCACTAAAGAGTTAGTGCAATATTTACAACTTCTAGTTTATAGTTAAGGAACATCGTTTGCTACAATCAAAAATTTATAATTCGGGCGTCCGATAGAGTTATTTATTACCCATCCGTCGAACGCCTTATTTAGGTTTTCGGGCTATAAATATAAAATATTATATAATGTATAAATTATTTTTAAATAATACTTTACTTACAAATAACTTTATTAGTTAAGTGTTTACACGATATCTTCCATAAAATTTTACTTTAGAACTACTATATAAATATACATTTGGGAGAATTTTATGACTTATTTTGGGACAATTTAATCATTAACTTTCAAAAGTATGATAGTTTTGAGGCAATTTGTATAATATTTTTTCGGACAAGTTGTCCGGAATAATGTGGTTTGACAAAACAGTAAAAAACAAAAACGGCGCCCAAATATGTCAATGCCCGTAATGACGTTAGATCTTCCCTATTTTAGTATATCGATATTTCTATAGAACAACAATTTTTATTAGCTTTTATTATGTTAAAGAAAAATTTTAACTAAATTTATAAATTTTTAACATTTTTAACTATAAGACATTATAAATCATAGCAGCACTTATGGGTAATAAGGCGCCAATCAGTACCTTTTTAATAGCTGTCACTAGTTCTTTAATATTCTGATTGTTTTAATATTTAGCACAAATTTTTGTTACTTAGTTTTAGCCCAAAAAAAGTTAAAGATAATGGAGACAATAAACTTAAGTTCAATAATTTATTTTAATTTTTATTTATTCATGTGCATTGACTCCCTTTTTATGAAAGATTCACACCCTTTTATTTTGTTTTATAGAATATTTTATGAAATCGCTTAATTGACATTCAAGTGATATAAATTATCATTAGTGTAAATTAAATTTGCTGTTCGCATATATTTGTCGAATGCTAAGCTTATAACTTATTCTTAACCAAAAATGCTTAAAGCTATTTCCTACGAAACGCTAAAGTATTTTTTGAATTTTATCAGTTCATCGGTTTTTTTTTGAGAAATGATAGCTTATATTTTATACATGTTTATGATAAATAATTCATTAAAGCTAATAAATTTATGATTTTGTTATTGTTAGCGACGCTAATACAATATTTCGTGGAAATACACTTGTGTCCAAATGTATGGATGAGTTGATGAAACTGATTGGAATTCGATATTTACATGAAACTCTTAGGAATCCTATTGAACAAGTAATAGTAATTGTTTTTGTTTAATAAATTCAGATAAGAATTAAACGGTTTATGATTGAAACTATTAGGTACTCAATGAGCACAAAACTTGTGAGATCGATCCAAGTCGATTAAAAGATGGAGAATCGCTGGAACTAAACATGACAAGTTTAAAAAGTTACATAACCAGTGTGTTTCGCGCCATCACGTCATCGGCACTGCGATGCCCGCAATTAATGTGCGAAATATTCGCCGTTCTTAAAGATCTCGCAATTAAATATTTTCCCGACAGTCGCGAAGTATGCTATTACGTTATTTCCGGATTTGTTTTCCTTAGATTTTTTGCGCCCGCCATTCTTAACCCGAAATTATTTGAAATTACTGACCAACAAATTGTGAGTTTTTATCATTATTTATAAAATTTATTTTTAAAATTGTTTTTTTATAATTTTATTTAAAGGACCCGCAAGTTAACCGAACGTTAACTTTGATATCTAAAACAATTCAAAGTATTGGAAATCTTGTTAGCTCTAAATGTGTACGTTTTTAATTTTTAAAAATTAATTAATTATTTTTATGACGGATTAGTTATTTTTTAATGTCTAATAGAGTAATCAAGTAATAAAAGAAGAATATATGATCGCATTATATAAGGATTTTTTGACTGATCAACACATCGAATCTACAAAAGTGGTATGTTTTTAGTTTAATTAGGAATAACTATACCGTATAATATACAAGTTATAAAAATCTTTCTAATAATTTATGTTATTAATGGCCTAAATTGCTTTATCTATGCGTTATCTTACAATGAAATGAGCTCAAAGTTGGATTTTGAAAGTTATTATGATATTTTACAGTACTTGTATTTGTTAATAAGTTTGGTATTTATTGATCTAAATTGTATGCTTTTATTTTATGTTAGAACTTATTTAAAAAAACTGACTATAAATTTTGATTTTTTAAAATTTAAACATTAATTAAATTTGTAATTTATTGTTTAGTTTTTAGAATTAATATCGTCGTCGTCTACCAGTGAAAAAACAGTTCCCCGCGTTAATGAAGCGCCCGTTATTTTAAAAGAAAGGTAATTTTAAATTTAATTTATAAAAACAATAAATCAATTGAAGAATACTTTTTTAATGCGCACCAATTAAAGGAATATCTTAAGTAATTTCGTTACTAAATAATAATTAAATTGAATTAATAATGTAACGTTAATAATCTTAAAACAGTGTAATGACGAAGAGAGCGCAAGGAAGAAGTAGAATCGGAATTTCTTTTCGAAACTTCAAGAAACGCTATTTTTGCCTTAACACTCAGGAATTTTTTTACGCAAAATCGAAAAATAAAAGGCCTCTTTGCCGAATTCCTATTCATGAAATACTCGCTGTGGAAAAATTACAGGAAGAATCATTTAAAATGAAAAATGTAAGTGATTCACGAGATAATAATGATTATGTCAAATGATTATACGTATTTATAACAATTTTTGATATAAACGTCGGCCAAAATAGTTTAAGCAAACTTTAAATTTATCGCTTCAATTACGATTCAATGAAATTGTACATTGCGTTTAACTTGATTTAGTTAGTATTAGAGTAATGAGGATATATATTATGCCACACAAATAAAATTATTGAATTAAAATATTGATGCGTTTGTTTGTAGATGTTTCAAGTGGTTCGGAAAGATAGGGTATTATACATTCAAGCAAGTAATTGCGTGGAAGAAAAAGAGTGGATCGATATTTTAACGAAAGTTTGTCAAACCAATCGCAATCGTTTAAAAGAATACCATCCGTCAGCATTTATCAGTGGTCAATGGTTATGGTAAGACAATTGATAAATATTGCTTGGATTGTACTATTGATTGTAATATACTGTACTGTATACGCTTATGTAGCTGTCGATCAACAGTGGAAAGCGCTTGTGGTTGTTGTCCAGTCACTGTAACCACATTACCTCCGGATTTGGGCGTTCATATAGACCCTGACCGCGAAATTGAACGAATTCATACGATATTCTTGACAAACAAAGACAAAATCGATACATTAATCGAATTGTGTGAGAGAGCACATCGAGTGAATTCGCAGTATACCAACAGAATGCCTCATTTCGTAATAGACGACAGGTCCTCATTGTGGGAAACGCTTAAAGAGTTGCGACAGTGTGTGATCAGACTCGAACAAAATCATAAACAGTATATGAGAAGTGTATGTGTTAGGACTATATATGGTTCAGAACAAGCACCTATTGGTGACGATAATTACCTATTAATGCTGGCTAAACATTGCACAACCACTTAATTTATTTTTATACTCAATAAAAATTTAACTCCTTATGGAATTATGTTTTAATATCTTATTGGATCTCTTATATATACATACATACACACGCATACATACATATATATATAACGTTAATATATTTTTTCAACAAATGGTACTTTTTCTGTGATTTTAATATAAAAAAGCATTTAAATTATATAACATTTATAATATTTACATTCCACTTATAAAACTTAACATTTTGTAATATAACAAAACGCATGATTTTAATTTAACTCATAGTGTTATTTATAATCAATTCATGTAAATCACTGTTAACTTATAAAAATTTCGTTTTTCCTTTCGTGAATCGTGTATTTAACAGTTTAGCCTTATCTATCACTGATCGAGACTGTCGAGCGTCCATACACCGCACTGCCAAATCTGTTTGCGGATCAAACGGCACTCTCTCGCCACTATTCACCTCTTTTTTCTAATCATTCAAATTACAATTTTAATTATCATTACTAATTACAAATATACCCATATATATCCTATTCTTTTCATTTTTGTTATAACACTTACGTTTTTTTTATTTTTTTCGCAATGAAGTTCAAGTAATGATACTTTTCGTTTATTTTTCTAATATAAATCAATTTAAATTATAATGTATTAAAATAATTCAAATAAAAACTTTTACTAATGTTTTTAAGAATATCTCACGTTAGTATGCGATTGCATTAATTCACTCATTTGATTGTCTCGATTGCCATCAGTTCCGTCATTGCAATCATTGGCATTGGTTTGTTCATCACTAGTCGTGTTAACCGTTTTTCTACTAAAACTTGTCACCGATTTCATGCTCAACTTCTTTGCTACATTCTTAGGCACAACTGTCATCCATTCTTCCCTTTTTGGTTTGTGTTTTGGTTCTGTTTTCGGTTTAATTGGGAGTTCAGTATACCTGTTGTCAACTGAACAAGAAGGAGGTAATGGACCGATAAATTCGCGTTCATTCACATCAGTTTCGCTTTCTATTTCTCTTTCGCTATCGGCTGATGCTATGCACGCGTTTTTATCGACATCTCTAATAATATTAATAAAATTGGGTGGCAGTGATGGTCCAAATGCGTCATCATTTGCATCATCGCGTGGTTTATTCCAATCAGTTGGGAGTGAAGGTCCGATCAATGGCCGATTCATTGCCAGTACAGTCGCTGTACATGTAATACACGTGCGCTCAACTCAATCAGATCACAATTCAATACAATATTGCATAATTGATTTCAATAGAAAACTTGTTATTTATAGATAAATCAAACGATACTTTTATTAGATATTTGATAGATATAGACGATGTACAGTAGAATACACTATACTGTTACAGTAATGGTAACAGTAGTATGGTTTGATTCACAATAGATTAGTATTTGTTTGTCGTCATTACAACGCTATGACGTCATTACGCATTAACTAACACTGATTTGTCAAATATAAACGTCTGTTTTTCTCGACTACTATTCGTTTGAATTGCAAAACCACTTCAATGTTGTGATTTTTTATAATCACAGTCTGATATTAACAATATTTAATTAATGAAAACACTTAACAACTGTGTTTGTATGATTCACTTATTAATTTCGTCGCATAACAATATATTATTTAATTTATGCACTTTGAAATAAATATTGAAATAGTAGTTATGCTTATGTATACAATTGCTTGTTATGACTGTCGTGAGCTTAACCCGTAATAGTCAATCTGAAATCACTGTCAAAAAATTTAAATTTCTAAAACCCGTCTACCCCTATATAAAAATAATTATATGCATTATAATATAGAACATAATTTCTAGAGTAATAATTTATTTATTTTATTTTATTTTAATTGTATTCCATTAAATGTTAAATAAAATCAAGGTTCATACAATTTTTTAATTAGGCGAAGTCAGGGGCTCGTGGGGATTGGAAAAGTGGCTTAAGTAGTATTTTGTAAGTGAAATACTTTACCACCACTTCCTACCCGTTTGTCCACACTATGACACTAAAGTCACGTCGAAAACATCAAACGAAACCACTGAAGACGCGAAACGCCGTACAAACGCTAAGGCCTAACCTCGGGTCCCTCCCTTAAGACTAGGACTGGGGATCAATGACTTACACGCGAGGATACCATCGAATATGTTTATTAATTAATTAAATTAGAAAAAAAACAGATTATACCATACAAGAGATACTTATAATTAGACGCGTGTCCAGCGTTACAGCCAAACGCTATTATATCCGCCTCTGTCCAACGCGTTCACAGACACAATCAAAATAATATAATTGAGACATGGATTGGCAAATCAATTAAATAAAAACTAACATTAAACATAATCAATACTTTAAACTAAAAATATATAATAGAAAACATTCGCCTTAAAGGCTTAACGATAGCTCATAATAATAATTATTATATTAATCTGAAGCGTTTGCGAGCTATGAATACACTAAACGTTTTTAACATAATGCGCATAACAGCGCTCACAGTTTTTAGTTTTAAGTTTTGTCACTATTACGTCATTTCATAAGTAAAAATAATTTCAAACCGAAAACTAAAAACCATTATAATTTAAGGTTTTTCCTAAGTTTTGTTTTAAAATAAAATGAAATGAAAGACGAAATCGTTAAAAAGTGAAAGTAAAATCTAGAAAAAGAATTTTAAAAAAGGGTTAAAAATGTTTTAATTTTTAAAATAACTTCCTTAGAAATGTTTAACTTTTAACCTTTAACTTAACCAAGTTAACTTTTTGGGTTAATTAACTGTTAAAATGCTCAACTCTACTTGTTTACAAACGGATGTGCAAGCAGCCTGACTGACAAACAAACAATGAACAGACATACTCAGGCTGAATTGGTTGAAAATATTTAATTCGGGTTATAAAATATTAATCACATATCAATTGAAATAAAATCATCATTTTATTTAAGAATTAACTTGATTTTAAGTAAATTAATGATATAACTTAGACCTTTATTTATTTTATTGTTTTAAAATTATATTTTATTAGTCAACGCAAGTCGACACAAGTATTATACTTTTAATGTAAATTTTTAAAATTTATTGTTAATAAATAGATTTTTAAACGAGTACCCTAAATTTCGGGCTTGGGTCGGGTGGGGTTTAATAATTTTTAGAAGAAAGCCCGTTTTCCAATACATTTTTAAATTTATGCAAAAATTATGTATTTTAATTGAATTTCATATTATAACTTTTTTATTTATTTTGAAATAATAAGTATTTATTGTAATCTTAATTTCTGTTTTTGAAAATGTAGAAAAATTAGTTAAAGTACAAAAAAATGTGGAAATAAGGGTCGGGTTAAAACTTGTCGGACTCGGGTCGGCTATAGCTGGTAATTGTTGGGCCTCGGTCGGGCTCGGGCCTGAAAATTTTAACGATTTACTTGTCTATTAATAAGTTTGATAATAATTTACTTGTCTATTTATGATAAAAGTTTGTTAAATAAATGCTGTACTGTTTTGAGTGTTACCGCGCGTGTGGCGGAGATTAAGCTCAAACACAAATAAAGTGCAGAATTTGTACGTTAAATCAATTTAAGAAAATCGTGATAATTTTTAAATATTCGAAAAATTATGAAAACATATATTCATTAAGTTTAATAAATATATATTAAGAACTTTAAAGAAAATAATCTGAAATAGAAAAATCATTCACAAGTTAAATGAAATATTTAACGTTATTTGTGCTCAACGCGTTAATGATACGTCTATACTGTGCCATTTTATCATTGAATGTACTGTTACAGTAACAGTGTATGTGTAACGTTATGTGCTATGCGTTTGAGCGAATGTTTTCATTGATTTTATTTGTCATTTGTATTCGTGAGTTTCAATGAGAATATACAACTATAGTCTATAAGTGTTTAGTAAATCTTTTAGTGTTTATTAGTTATATTCTAGTCATTAATAGTCAGTAATAGTATTTATAGTCAATTATTAGCGTATTTTCAGTGTATTTTTAGTGTTTATTAGTGATTTATAGTCAGATTTAGTGAGATTTAGTGATTTATAGTTGCGATGTTAGAGCCATCATCTTCTGAGGAAGACAACGATGACATTACCGGAGAAGAGATTGACAGTAATTCGGTGTTAGGTATTGGTATTCGCAGTGCAGTAACGCAATCACACGCACACACACTGTCACACACACCACAGCACACACCACAACATACACAACCACAGCACTCGCAGACACAGTCACCGCATCATCAGTCACAGCAACAGCAACAACAACAACACACGCAGCAACAGTTACAGACGCAGACACACGTACAGCCATTGCAGACAACACCTCAATCGCAGCAGTATCTGCAGACATCATCGAGTAATGTCCATCACTCGCACAGCACAGCTCCACACAGGAGTTCGTCTCCAGCGTCAGCGTCGTCATCGTCTGGCGGTGATCTGACCGCTCAGTCGTCGCTTCAATCGCTTACCAGTGATCGACTAAATCTACCGCAGAGTAAATATTCATTGCGCTCAATCAGTCCAAGTCCATCAGTTGCCAGTGATTACAGCAAAGATGTCCAAAATAATGGGTTTGATAACAATGAAAGGGCTGAGAAGGAAGAACTCGAGAGAAAGAATAAATTACAGTTATATGTGTTTGTATTGCGTTGTATCGCATATCCATTTAACGCTAAACAGCCAACAGATATGACGCGAAGACAAACCAAAATTACTATAACACAATTGGAACAAATACTGTCGCGATTCGAGTCGTTTCTCAAGGGAGAGATACAGATCGCGTCTGACGAGGCTTTTCACAACGCCATACAAACTTTTTACGAGATATTTCTGCATAGCGATCGTCTAGAGTTGATGGTTGAGAGCGGAGCGTGTTCTTTCTACGATTTAAGGGAAGTTTTTCGAAATAATATCGAAAAACGTGTTAGAAGTTTGCCCGAAATCGATGGCCTCAGCAAAGAAACGGTTGTCACGTCGTGGTTGACTAAATTTGACAGTATATATCGCGGTTGCGAAGATGACGCGAAGAAGTTAACTGGAACTCGTATGCAACAGTACCAGCAACAGCAACAGCAAAACTTGGCGTCAGAACTAATACTTAGTAAAGAACAGCTTTACGATATGTTTCAAAATGTACTTAATATTAAAAAATTTGAGCATCAATTGTTATATAATGCGCTTCAGGTAACGAATAACCAATTTTTATTTAATAGATTAGACTTATTTATTTATTTATATATGTTTAGTTGGATTCGGCTGATGAACAGGCAGCTGCTATCAGAAGAGAATTGGATGGTAGGATTCAAAAGTGCAATGAAATGGAAAGGGTTTGTTCATATTTTACAATTATTTTATAATTCTATTACAGTAATAAAAAGTTAACTATTTGTAAAATTACCTAAAAATTCATGGTATAAAATCAGTTTCTTTTCTTTTCATAAATTTACTAAAATTGTTTTTGTTCGAAGATAAAAATTTGAGATTAAATCGTGTCATTGCGCTATTCTTTGCTTTTAGAATTTTTTTGAGGTTTTTAAATCAGTAAACAATTCTATTTAAAACATATCTAAGCTTATTTTGTTCATCAATACTCGATTAATAATCGATATTTATATATTAAGTATATTGCATTTTTTATGATTTTTCGCGTCGAGTAACGTGAAGTTGGATGTATTTTTAACCCAAACGCGCGAAAGATTGCATACTCGCTATTATACTGTAATAATTGGGTATTTGGTCCACAATAATCAGATCATGGGCATTACCAGCATTCTATTATGCAATGTATGTTTTTATGTTTGCGTAATTTGCAAAAATTGAGTTTTGCTCATATATGGGTAAAATGATAAATATTCTATTTGTCTAATTTGCTCCAATTTTACTGATATAATGAAATATTTACAATACTGATAATTTAATTAAGCTTACAATTTGAATTTAATTATCATTACATCAGATTTAAATAGATTTTTCGAAATTATAATTATTATTTATTGCGACTTCTTTGAGATTAATTTATTACAATAACATTTAGGAATAAATGTAATCTTAAAGTAATATAACATTTATGAAATATGTTATCAGACATTACGGTAAATTTATAACTACTGATTCTGCCAATTATTTGTTCATTAATATTCATAATTAAGAATAGTTTTATCTCAGTTCCAAACTAAGCTATAAGTTTTAAATTAAGACAACAGTTTCGATTAACTTACGATGTTTTTAGCGAGTGTTGGAGCAGTTAAATATAATATAAGCAGAACTTTTTCAAGGAAATTAAAATCTTTAATTAAACAAAATCAAATTTTCTGTCCTTTTTTATTCGATTCTATGATATCATTGCATTTGTGTGGCCAAACCTTTAATAATGATAATAGTTATTTTGTTTTCTAAAATTATTTTTAAACGAAGGTTTTATAGCATAAAATAGAACAATTGTCGCAAAACAATAGAAAAAGCAATTTTGAAACTTAATTACTGTACTTTAATTAAAACCTAAAAAACAAATTATTGCTCGCTATATTAGGAAAAAACAATAGGAAGGCATTACCTCATAGAGAGATGAGACAAAAATATAGGGCAAATCTGACATAATTTTTGGTCCGTTTTATTTTTGTATATTTGATTTCTAGAAAAGTTTGAGTTTGGAACTTTTGTAATCTAAATCTAATCTTAAATTCTTTGTATAAATTTAATATATTTTATCACACACTGCTTAACGTTAGCAAGTTTTGACATTATAAATCAAATTTGCATAATACTTTTTACCTGATTTTCCATAACTGCTACACTATATGAATTGGAGAAATGTTAGTTTGCGCACATTTTATCATAATAAAACGCTTTTCTATAATGTTTTATAAATAAAAATAATTTTTTCTGAAATACTAGAATAAAATATTTGATATTGAAATTTTGCATAAGTTGTATATAATATAAGACAAGGATAATATTAAACATTTTTAAATGCATTATAAAAATAATACTTTAATCCCTTCTGACATAATAATTTATTATTACAATTACTGTAATACTTTAATACTTTAAGTTTACATAGAAAATATTTAAAAGTGATAAAATAAATTAGTATCCAAAACAAGATTGATATGCTTCGAGTTTACCTTTAATTTAGTTGTTTTTTTGTCTTAGCCTTACTGTACTCTTATGAAGGTTTCAAATTCATTTTTATTAAACATTTTAAGAATCGGTTGTTTTCAAAGCTAAATTCTACTATAATTCCAAATATTTAAATTTAAGTCTGGGTTCTGTTCTAAAGGAAATATTGTATTCTAAAACATCATATTTCACTTAATATATGAATTCTATTTAAATGCCGAGGGTGATCGATAGAATTCCGGGGCGTTTTTAAAGTTAAATAACTTTTAAACTATGTTATCAATTTTGAAAATTTAAGTATTTTTTAAAATGTTAA
>JAQGAW010001653.1:0-18146 GCA_034698025.1 Phthiracarus crinitus
TTTAAAAAACGCAAAGCCCGGCCCGATTCGGCCCGAAAAACAAAACGGGCGCTCTATGAATTATAATTGTTTTTCGCACTATATTTAAGATGTTTTCATAAATAAATGATAAATATTATACTTTTAAAGTTTTTTATGTATAGTTATTTTAATGATATTAATATATTAGCGAAACATAAACTTCGTTTATACACGAAAAGATGAAAATTATTAGAAATAACTTTAATTTTATCGGTGGTTCGGGCCTTGAAATATTTAAATCAAGGCCCGGCACGGCCCGACAATTTATAGTTTTAGGCCCGAGCCCGGCCCGGCCCGAGGAAATCGTCGGGGGCCCGCAGGGGCCCGACAAATCTGGGGCCCGTTTGGGAGTCTATTAAACAACACTAGTTTATACTTTCGTGGTTTTGCACATAATAGGTGATGCGCAAAGCACTGTGAAAGGTATTAAAATATTATTATCCTATAATACATTTTATGTTATTTTATTTGGGTTACAGATAAAGTGTTAAGATAATAGTATTATCATAATACCGAAAGCAATGTTAATACATTAGTCGATAATATTAATATTACAATTTATGCATAAAAGCATTTACCATTTAAATAACAATTAAGCAAATTCTATATATAATTATAGAGTATATATTGTTGAAACTATTGTTGTATCGAAAGGCTTTTTTAATATATTCAAACACGTATTATAAATTTTATTCTCAAAAATTTTCAAAATATGCGAATATATATTCTCAAAAAATATTCAAAATATTCTCAAAAATTCTTATAATCTCAAAAAATGCTTAAATATTCCCAAAAATCCTCTAAAAAATCTTTTTATTTTATGAATTTATCATCTATGTTATTTTTAATTATTTTAAATTTAACTATCAGTATAAAAATACATTATAATTTAATTTAAAATTTTTTAAAAACTTTTGCTATTAAAATTTAACATTTTTATTAATATTAATAGTTTTTACAATTTTTGGAAATATTTTAAATTATATTAAATATAAACTACAAAATATGCCTCATTAATTCATTTAAACCAGAAATATGCCAAATAGTATTCGCATATTCTATTTCGCAATAATCTTCAAAATATTCTTTTTATGCTTTTATATTCTTTTATGTGAAAATCCGCTCTTTAATTATAAATCATTAAAAAATTTAATTATATAATCAATTTATTTGTATCTTTAACAAAGGTTTACAAGTAAAAAATAAGTTTTGCAAACAAAAATATATTATCTTAAATTTTTACGATCAAATCTCAAACTATTTAAAAATTATATCGTATGCATAATTTGCTCCAATAAATATGTCCATCGCATGCCAATAACATTGCATCGAAATAACTAACGAGTAATACTAGTTCGCTAAGACTGGTAGTTATTTCTTGTTACAAATGATTCATTTCTGTTGCCGTGCTTTCAATTTGTTTTACGACACGTTCAACGGATTCTTCTAAACCTTTTTTTGTTTTCGACGCTCATTACATAAACATAGTTAAAATAAAATTCAAGATCTTTATATTCTTTTGAATGAATACAAACCATTAGTTAACAATACGGAAGTTTATATAATTCATTAAATTGTTTAACTATTTTATGTTCGAGAATATTCACGCTTATATCAAACAGAAACAATGTTAACGGTATCAAACTATTAGCCCCGACATCAATCTTTCTTAAAACAACATAATCTTCAATCAATTTTTAGAAACGATAACAATTTTTCTAAAGAATTTCATTTTTATCATTAAAAGTTATTTTTTGAACACAAACTTTACACATTAATTCTCAAGCACTTAATTCTAAAAAGTTTTTATTTTTCCTTTCACTTCTAATAGTTTTGTTATGTCAAAAATTTTATATGTTAGGCATTTTAACAAAATTAAATTTAAATAATAATAAAATATAAATGATCTTAATATTCCAGTGCAGCGAGTTTGGTCGCGTCAAATTCCGAGCGGAGCCAATAGGGTTGAGTTCCAAGAAGCTATACTTACGCCCGCACTTTTGAGACTCGGAGCCGGAACTCGAGTCGATTTCCCTAATTCGGGTCTTACGAGCACTGATTTTATGCGAAATGAATTGGATGGTCTGCCCTATCCTATTGATGAGAGG
Organism: Phthiracarus crinitus; assembly: GCA_034698025.1. Lineage (NCBI taxonomy): Eukaryota > Metazoa > Arthropoda > Arachnida > Sarcoptiformes > Phthiracaridae > Phthiracarus > Phthiracarus crinitus. The sequence goes on from JAQGAW010001653.1 coordinate 2,130, forward strand.
GGACATCTTACTGGAAACCAGTTCAGTGGTCCTCCAACGTGGTATTATTATGTGCCAATGCATAACAGTGTCAATAGAAATAGTGGCACAAATTGGATGGTCAATGATTGGTATAACACTGAAACGAGAATAAGAAGATTTTTACAAGATAACCTCGGCACTATTCGATGGCAAATTACGGTACATTATGCTGATCTTACTGGCGGCAGACCAACAGGTTTCACCTTTGAAGCAATTTTTAATTACTATTATGGAAGGACTGATAGTATTTTTGAGTATATCCCTAACTGTCAACCAGGAGAAGGTACGAGTGCAAAGGGGAAATGTATAGGAATTCAATTGTGAATGAAGTGAATGATACATTAATTGAGCGTCAAGAGAAACCAAACAACTTTTAGCATATAAATTATGTTTTTTAATTTTAATAATAAATTTTTAATATACTTTTATATTTAATATTTAATTAAATGTCTAGGTATACGAGAAAACAATATATATTCATTTCATAATGAAGTCATGTGTTATTATTGTTTTGTTTTTCATATCATCGTCTTATGGTAAACTAAAAACTAAAAATTTTTGTTATGAAAATAAATGAAAAATATAATTATTATATTATAAATATTTAGCTCAAACTCAAACTCAATCCTATGAATCTCTACTCATTCTCTACTATATATTCAAACAACCAAAACAATTATATCTCAATTTGCAACACTGATAAGAGAAAATATCTGTTATAATTTATAAACATGGGGTAAAATATTCTTTGAAACAAATACCTAATTCTCTTTAATATTCTCAAAGAATTTACAATTAAAATTTTATTTTTCACAATATCATTATAATTAGCATTTAAAAATTTAATATTTATACAAATATAATTTGTAAAAAATAAATTTTGTAAAATTTTATTGTTAAATAAATGTTTTTTTGAGAATAATACGGAATTTAGTTACAAATAATTGTCAACAAAATTTTAAAGTCTAAATTTCTAAAAGAATTATCAAAGAATTTTGCTATTATTCTCAAAGAAAATTTTAAAACTTACTAAAGATATTTCACAGAAATTTAGTCAATTTTCTCAAAGAAAAAATTAACCCTTGGTTATAACCAGCATTCGGATTTATATGCACGATTATATAAATCATAAACAATGTGAAAATTTCATAAGTTTTAATTATACTTTACAGGTGTTTTTAAAGTTAATTATTAAGTTATTTTGAAATTTCTTTAGTTTAAGTACTCGTTTTACGCAAATATATATTCAAAATTAAAAACTTGATATTTTTCACAAGATATTTCTTTAACTGAGCTCAAGATTAGGTCAAAATTAGCTGAGCAATAAAAATATTGCTAATTATTTCAATATATATGTGAAACTATGCATCAGTTTTGGAAATTTTCAATATAAGCATGCAAACAAAAAAACTCAACTATCATGAATTTCCATACAATTATATGCATATATGCATTTATCTATATCCTGGTCATAAATTATATTTAATGTATTTCTTTAAATTTTTAGTCTAATAAAAGATTGACAATATTTTAATGCAATTATATCCTATAAACCTAAACGAGAGAATGTTCAAATTGTATAAAGTATTCTAATTGTTTATAAATAGAAACTAAAACATTTTAATAAACCAAAAGAAAAGCAAAACAAATAATGTTTTATAAGATTTTAAGAAAAATCAAAATTTTTTAGCTCACTTTCTAGGAGAGATGTCGAGCTTATGCTTTTGACTAAGTCAGGTTAGTTCGTCCGTCGTCACTATGGTTGTCCGCAGATAGAAAACTCGAAGAGATTGTACAAATATCAATAAGAAAGTCAGCTAAATGTTAACATGTCGTTCTTGTTTATACTAACTCTTACGATCATTATTTAAATTAATAATTATACGAAATTAAAATTATATTTAGTTCGTAGATTAGATAATATCAATGCCTTAAAAGAGTTCACTGTTGAGATGATTAGCCAAGCCATCATTGTCATCATCTTTTAACTAGTGTTTAAATATGAATATTTTAATTTCAATTGACTCGGTTTTGCTTTCAATAATTATTTTAATTTTGAATTTTTATTTCGCTTTCATATAATTTACAGAATTAAAGTTTAATTAATTTTTTTTTCTTTTGCTTTCACAATTTAAATTTCAAATGTATTTTCGCTTTTGCTTAGTACTTTTATCTAAATTGAAATTACTCTCACATTCGCTTTTGTTTACATTTTGTATTAAATCTATTCTACTTTATAAACACAACAGGAAAATATAGAATCAATAAACCTAAATATTACAGACATAATTCTTGCTTTGATGCTTGATATCATGACTATATAACAACGATTGCTTTGATATAATAAGTTGGCCAAACTTTTGTCACCAAATATAAATCTTTACGTTTTATCCGTCATTCGTTTATTACTACATTTACAGCATCGCAATAACAATATTATCTGTTTTGTTTAAATAAGCTGAATCAAAATTATTATATCCCAAATTTATTGTTTCAATTATTGATTGTTTATTTTAACTATGCGTTCCTAATCCTAAAATTAGAATCAAATAGCCATCATTTAGCTTAACAGTAATGTTAGTACAGTTTCGTGAAAAATCAACGAAATTATTGTATAAATTATTTTTATGATATTAGTGAGTGTACAGTATTTAAATAATATTTTTGGTATCACTTATTTAGTAAAAGCCGAACATAAAATTATTTTTTATTCGTTAAAATGATTGGCATTTTTAAATCATTTAGAAATTATTCAAAGAATTTTTGTAATTTTTTTGACAAATATTTTTGTTGTTTATGCATATAAACTTGGTTTTCATTGAAATTTAAATTAATTTTCAATTTATAATTTACAGTTTAGCGTTATGTTACATATTTGTAACAGAGATGTGCTTTTAATCAATTTTTAAACTGTGTCTATTTTGTTTTGATAACGCGCGGCCCCTTTTTGTATGTAAATGTGTATGAAAAATGACGTCCCGCTATCATTTATTAACATAAATTGAGAGCTAAAAAATTTGTTTCATGAATGGAGCTTTTTAATAATATTAATGGCTAATCATTGCTTTATAATGTTTAATTAGTGAAATTCACTGCTAAATATCGTAACAAATAACAAATATCTTAACTATTAAATTTAATGGTAAAATGTTTTATATTAAAACATAAATAAATTATTTCGTTTTATCTTATATTTAGTAAAAAAGATTTAAAAATTATTAACATAAATAAATGGTGTTTTTTAGGAAAATATTACTTACATTTGCAAAATTTATTCATATTAACAAACAACTAAAATATAATAAATTGCGTACAAGAAATTTTTTTTATTATAGTTTGATTTATTTAATTAATCATTTTTACCTTAAAACTTTGATTCTTTTTAAAAACTTAAGCAATCAATTTTTATTAATACTAAAGTTTATTACATTTAAAATAAACATCTTCATTAAAGCGTTGAATGTTTTAACGATTATATTCGATAAGATATGGCTAACTTCAATAAAGTTTATAAAATATATAGCATTGACGTAAAGCATAGACAACGCATGAATCAAATAAAACTAATAAAAATCTGTACTGAATATATTATTTAAAGTAAAGGTGTTCATGGTTCGACTTTAGAGGAACCAATCCAAAACATAAATTTCACTTTTCGATCCAAACCAAACCAATAAATAAAATTTTAAGAACCATGAACCAAAATCCAAACCAACCCATGAATTTACCATTGAATTTTAGTTAAAACACCAATAAAAAACCATCATAATCAATAAAATATTTCAAATTTTGAACCAAACCAATCCATTTAAAAAACCATTGGATTAATCCATGGTTATCCAAAACCTGACAATGGCTATTCAAACCTTTAATATTATACTATGTTAATATAAGTTGCATAAAACAACACAATATTGTGATAACTGTACTTATCGTTTAGGTTAATGTTTTTTAGTTTGTTTGTGAGGAAATTCAGTATTTGAACTAAAGGTAAGAGAAATAAATTATTTTATCTAAAGTAAAAGTTATTAAAGTTCTGTAGATTTTAATTATATATGTACGAAGTTTTTAATGAGGTAATTTAGAATTATAAAACATTGAGATTTCAAGCAAAAACATTTATTATGGATTTAATTTTATAACTAAAGTGATCGTCTTGTATGGCATGATTTATTTTTGTTTATAATTTAGTCTATTAATTTTATATTTGTTCGACAGTATAACATTTAAATTTTTTATTTAAAGTTCGCCACGCTCCTATTAGACACTTCTAATCATAATCAGGCGACTTATGGTGATTTAATTTAAATTTTAAAAAATTTTAAAAAATTTAAAAAAATTAACTAAGAATGAGAACACTTTTATAAATAACTAAACTGCACAGAAACTCGAAAATAAATGCTAAAAAGTGCAATATCTATGTGTTACTAACGTATTTTGTTTATTATTTTAGTCTAAACTATGCAGTTTTAAATTTCAGTTTAATTATGTTTTTTAACGTATCTTATTTAATTGTGATTCACTCCAAGAAAACATAGTTAAACTGAAATTTAAAACTGCATATTTTAGACAAAAATAAAAAAATAAACTTATAAACGATAAAAGATAAAAAACAAGATTAATAAATCGTCTTTAAATGGAAAATAATTTATAAAATTTTAAACATTAAAACATAAATTTTTGGTTTATGATCAAAATGAAAAAATAATTGTGGTGTATGTGACCTTTGGTTAACGCACGGTACCTCTACTTCCTCAGTTAATACTACTTCCGCTGATACTATTTCCGTTAATACTGCTTACGTTACTGCTTACGTTAATACTACTTCCGACAAGCATGTCAATACATACAGCGTTGGCGATACGGTTTGGGTACGCGATTTCCGCGCTTCATTCAAGAAGTGGTTATGGGGAACTGTCATTACAGTACTGTGTCCTCACTATTACAGAATATCAACTAAAGTCGGTTATTGGAAACGACGATTCAACCACATTCGTACGCGCAATTCAATTACTGAAGTCATATCAACAGAACCCAAATCAGTCAATTACATTTCTACGTTTACTATACCAACGATTACTAGCAATCCATTTCTTTCTACGATTCACACTCAACCACTTATTCGCTATGATGATACTACATTACAACATCATATCTGCGGTGGAGAAATGTGGTGAATGTGACCTTAGGTCACTACACTATTTGTGTATTACTTTCTATTCATTTACTAAACTTATTACTAACTGTATGACTCACTTTTAACTAGTCAGAGTCTATACAGTATTACTACTTTATACTATTCATAGTTTGTTATACTGAAATACTTAATACTACATTATTAATATGTTAAAATTAGTACACGTTTTTTTTATTCAATAATCAATGCTTCACTTGCAATTTACACGTTAAACGTATCACTTGTTATGCAGTCTTAATAAAGCATAGTTGTAGCGTATTCAGTGCTTATGTTATAACTTTGATTCGCTCCTATAATTATCATACATTTCACTTACGTGAATCTTGGTATGGTATCACGTGGTTCTTCAGTGGTTCTTCAGTGGTTCTTCAGGGGTTCGTATTCTACCTCCTCAGCTATTAAGCTGAGCTCCTCATCATTGGCGTAACTCTTACACGAATCTACTGCTGTCTACTATTTCTTCTCTTATTTACTATTACTACTGCTATCTGCTATTACTACTTCAGCAGATACACTACAATAATCGCATTATAAATAAATTTAAATAAAACCTAACATATATGTTGTTTTGAGTAACCATTTCTATACATGTACTTAGCTATAAATATGTGATACAGTTGTCAATGAAAATTAGACACCCTTTACTTATAAAATTTAATTGAATAGTTTTATATAAAGTTTTATGCAAAGCCAATGTGAGTAAAATTATTGAAATTAATGTTTAATTCATCAAAGGTTACAAATGGATCTTAAAATTCCAGAAATTCAAATAAAAGATTTTAAGCCAAATATATTTCACGAACAAATCATAATAGAAGTCGAAAAATGGCTTTCAGACATCGGTAATACAAAATTTCAAGATAACATGAATTTGGTTGGAACTGCAAATTTTTTATTTCATAATGCTATTAATTTTGAAAAGTTATTAATGGTTACGAAGTATGCTGTCCTAACCGTTTTAATAGAGGATGAATTTTCAATTAAAAATCCACAAGAATTGATTTATTTTGTCGATTTCTGTAAAGGCATTGACAATACAGAGGCACATAAATATTACTTATACATGGCGTTTAAACAAGTAATGGGAGAGTTTCGTAAATTAATGGATAAAAAATTGTATTAGAATTTTTCTGATGAAACAGCGAAATTTTTCGAAGCAATGAAATCTGTTTCAGAAATCAATTCAAAACGTATGACACTTTCGATTGAAGATTATGTTGTTTTAAGAAAGATTGATATCGGGTCTGATATTTTCATACCGTTTACTTTGTTTCTGTTTGATATAAGCGTGAATATTCTCAAACATAAAATAGTTAAACAATTTAATGAATTATATAAAATTCACATATTATTAACCAATGATTTGTATTCAAACAAAAAGGAATACAAAGATAACGAATTCTATTTTAACTATGTTTATGTATTGAGCGTCGAAAACAAAATAGTTTTACACGAATCCGTTGAACGTGTCGTAAAACAAATTGAAAGCACGGCAACAGAAATGAATCGTTTGAAACAAGAAATAACTGTCAGTTATAGCGAACATGAAATACTTATTAGTTATTTCGATGCGAAGATATTGGTTTGCGAAGGAAATATTTGTTGCAGTAAATTATGCAAATGATATAGCTTTTAGTTAGATTGAGATGTGATCGAAAACTTAAGATAATATATTTTTGTTTGCAAAACTTATTTTTTAATAGTAAAACTTTGTTAATGTTACAAATAAATTGATTATATAATTATATTTTAAAATTAATTATATTACGTGTATGGATATGTTAAAAAAATGCCTTTCGATTGAACAATAGTTACTTTTAATGATGAGAATAAGCTCATTTTGTCTGAGCTTGAGCTAGAACTGGTTGAGATTAAGCTCAAACCCAGGGATACACTGAGGTTGAGCTTCTAAAATAATAATACAATTGAGCTTGAGCTTACATGAAACCTAAAATGCTTTTGCTTGAGCTTTGAGCTTACTTGAGCTTATATAAATAAAATGTAGGAAAAAATTTAATTTATTTATTCTATACAATATTTTCAGTTAATCTCACTTTCAAATGTTATCTTTTTTAAATTAAAAATTTTCAGTTAAAACCAATTTTATAATTTAAATTACATTGAATTAAATAATTTTGAGTTGTTATCTGTCGAATTATTTTTCAGAAACTAATGTATTTCAGAATTGCAAGTAATAATTACGCTACTACTATGTAAAAAATTAATATGAGATGAAGTTTGCAAAAAAATTATAAACATATTTGCGAAACAATTATAAACATAAACTCAATCTAAGCTCATTAAGCTCGACAGCTTGAGCTTAATAATCTGAAGCTCGCAATTATATGAGCTTATAGGGTATTTGAATTACAAGCTCGAAAATGTTAATTGAGCTTTGCATTGAGTTTGAGCTAACAGATGCTAAAATTGGATTGTAAATCAATAAAATTTCGGTGTATTACTATATATCCTATTTATTTAAGTTTATATAATGATTGATTTAAATAAAAATTAATATTTATAGAATATTTTGCATTTTCATTTTACACAATGTTAACTTAAAACTTCAGTCAGATTTTATTACCTTTTCAATCTTATTTAGGTTTATTTTTAGCAAAAAATTCTTGTTTAGACCACAAAAAACATTAAAATCAAAGCATGAATGATTCCATGCTATTGTTGTGGTCAATAATGTGACGATTGTCCATCAGGTCGTATACAATTATTCGAATACAAGATAGTTCTTTAAGCTTTAATAATATTGCTTATTATTTAAATCGAGAAATATACCTTAGGTTTATTTAAATGATAATACTTTATAAAAATGTAAATAATTGATGAATTTTTTAAAAATTAAATTTATTGCTAATTAATTAATATAATGTTTATCTCCAATAAGTATTAAATAATTCGAATGAAATAAAAGATAATTGTTTATGACCATAGTTATGACCTAAGTTACACTCCGGTCGTGAGTTCTCGAGGGGGTCAGATACTGGAAATGGCAAATTTTAGATGGCGTCAAAAACACTTCGAATTTGAACAATATTTTTGGCCTTAGGGCCAGTTTTATCTGGACAAAAGCCTAAACCAAGCCCTCTGGAAAAACTTGATGAATTTAATCAATAATTTTTTTAAAACAAAACAATTTAAATCGGAAAAATATAAGATTGATATTTGTGAAATACATTTATGTTATCACACAACTAAAATATAATAACAATTTTATTACAGGAAAAAATTTTTATAGTTTGTTTTATTTTATTAATACTTTTTATCTTAAAACGTCGATTCATACTAAAAACTTTAGCAGTCAATAAAGTTTGTTTTCTATATAAAACACATCTATTTTATGCAAAATTATAGCATTGACGCAAAACGAAGGTATTACGTGAATCTAATAAAAACTAATAAAAATATGTATTGAATACACTTTGCTATTGAATAAAACATCCCAATAATCATATTTAAGATTAATTTTTTTCAGTTTAATTGTAAGGAAAGGTAAGAGAAATAAATGAATTTTATCTAAAGTTAAAGTTTTTAAAATACTTTAGATTTGTATTATATTTGTATTAAATTTTTAATCAAAATATAATTAACATTTTTAATACATGGAGTTTTCAAACAAAAATTTTTAAAATATATTTAATTTTATAATTAAACTGATAGTTTTGTATGGTTTATGGCTTGATTTATTATTGTTTATATTTTAGTTTATTAATTAAAAAAATCGACTAATTGTTGTATTTTATAAAAACAGTTGCAAATGTATAGAAAAAATAAAATTAATAGTTTTATCAATAATTAATTTCATCACAAAACTTTTGATCTTATTTAAATTTTATAGTTAAGCAAAAAATTGGCGCAAGATTTTTAATGGACAAAAATTGCTAAACACTTGTAATTTTAATGAAATTAATATTTAATCATAAAAGGTTACTAATGGATATCAAAATACCAGAAATTCAAATCAAAGATTTGAAGCAAAATTTATTTTACGAACAAATAAAAATTGAAGTCGAAAAATGGTTTTCAGACATTGGAAATACAAAATTTATAGATAACATGAATTTGGTTGGCGGTGCAAACTATTTATATGCAAATGCTCAGAATTATGATAAGTTATTACTGGGCACAAAGTATATAGTCGTAACTATTTCAATAGAGGATGAATTTTCAATTAAAAATCCAGATGGATTTATTTATTTTTTCGATTTCTGTAAAGGCATTGACAATATTGAGGCACATAAATATTACCTATACGTAGCATTTAAACAATTAATGGAAGAGTTTAGTAAATTAATCGATGACAAATTGTACCAGAATTTTATTGATGAAACAGCAAAATTATTCCAAGCAATGAAATCTGTTGCAGAAATCAATTCAAAACGTATGACACTTTCGATTGAAGAGTATCTGGTTTTAAGAAAGATAGATGTCGGGGCTAATTCAGTGATAATGTTAACATTGTTTCTGTTTGATATGAGTGTGAATATTCTCGAACATAAAATAGTTAAACAATTTAATGAATTATTTAAACTTCACATATTGTTAACCAATGATTTGTATTCTTTCAAAAAAGAATACAAAGATAAGGAATTCTATTTTAACTATGTTTATGTATTGAGCGTCGAAAACAAAATAGGTTTACAAGAATCCGTTGAACGTATCGTTAAACAGATCGAAAGCACGGCAATAGAAATGAATCGTTTGAAACAAGAAATAACTGCCAGTCATAGCGAACTAGTATTACTCGTTAGTTATTTTGATGCAATGTTATTGGCATGCGATGGACATATTTATTGGAGTAAATTATGCATACGATATAATTTTTAAATAGTTTGAGATTTGATCGAAAATTAAGATAATATATTTTAATCGGTCATTAAAATAATTTAAATAGTTATTGTATTTTAAAGATATATTTAGCAGTTTACACTTTATAATAAGATAAAGATAAGTCGAATACATGTTTCGCAATAGCTTACATATTTAAAACGTTTATTAAGATAAATGAGCCGAAACTGATAATTAATATAATTTAAAAAGTTTTATTCTTATTTGATGATATATTTTAGCAGTTTATACTTTAATATAAATTGTAGTTTAGTTGAATACATGTTTTTCAATAGCTTATTCTATTGCGTTTTAAATTCAATACTTGAATAATGTATCGAGTGTTTGATAAATTTCTAAACATTTAAAAATTAAAAATAAATAAAAGTTTTAAAGTTCTGTTTGAATTAATCACGCTCGCGCTCGTCATAAAATTGACGCTCAACTCGGCAAATTAGAAAAATTCGGCGCTGATTTTCTTAACGCACTCGAGAGCTGAGCGAAAACTGGGCCTCAAATTGTTAGAAATTTTGATAAATAAAATTAAGTAAAATTAAATTATATTTAATTTATCAAATAAATCAATACATATTGTATTCAGATTTTCTAAAATAATCATTATAGGCTAAATAATTTTATTCAAATAATGTTGGTGTTTTTGATAACATCGTAAAATTTTTAATGAAATTAAATAAACATTTTTTCTAAAAATAATTTAAACCTACGCTAAACACGCTCAGTAATCGTCGCTCAGAGCTTACGCTCGGTAAAAATCCACGCTCAGTTGGAGTGCCATCTGCTTAATCGTTGCCAATTACGGATTAGTCAAATATTGAATAATGAATTCAAAAAGCAAAAGAGAAAACTATTGCGAAACATGTATTCAACTTAATTTTAATTTAAATTAAAGTATAAACTCCTAAAATATATCTTCAAATAAGAATACTATTTAAATATAGTTTTTGTTTGTAAAACTTAGTTTTTAATATTAAAACTTTGATAAATTTACAAAAAAATGAATTAATTAAATTTTTAAGTGAATTAAAATACGTATATGGATATGCGAAAACAAAGACATTTTATAGAATATTAGAATCTTTTATTAGACATTGCAGAAGCGAATATATGGATTTGGTATTATGCTAACTTCCCTAAATATAAACTTTTTTTGCTATACAGAAAATGTTAACTTAAAAGAGAAAATCCCTCTTATAAACTATTTATTTCGATATTACGAATGAGAGATATTACGAAAATGTCAATTTTTATTTCGTAATATGAGCTTTCAAAAAATTGAAATATAAAAAATTATATCTTTTTATCTGATATTTAGTAAAATATATTTACAAATTATTTCGATAAATAAGTAATTTTAGATTTTTTATAGAGGAAAATAAAATTTATAACTGAAACAAGAACGACGCATTCACAGAGAGCTGACTTTCAAATGGGTTAAGTTATACTTATGTCTTTAAGTAAATATCAAGTCCCTTAATTAATATAAAGAACAAGTAATTTATTATCCCATAAAAAATATAAAGACTGCGGAAAGACCACAGACAGACAGATAGACAGACATGGTCAAATCCATAAGCTTGAATTCCTTTCAACAAAATCAGATAAAAAATATTAGTTTGAGTTTTGCAAAATCCATTGATGTTATCACACAACTAAAATATAATAACAATTTTATTAGAGGAAAATTTTTTATTAGTTTGTTTTATTTTATTAATAATCTTTATCTTAAAACATAGATTCATATTAAAAACTTTAGCGATCGATAAAGTTTATTTCATTTATAAAACACATCTATTTTTTGGAAAATATATAACTTCGACGCAAAGCATAGACAGCGCATGAATCTAATAAAAACTAATAAAAATATCTAATGAATACATTATGCTAATAGCAATTGCAAAAAACATCACTATAATCATATTTAATGGTTTAATGTTTATTTGTAAGGAAAAACAGAAATTGAATAAAAGGTAAGAGAAATCAATAATTTTTTCTAAAGTAAAAGTTATTAGAATTATTAAATTTCCATTAAAATAAAAGATTGCATTTTATTATATTTTAATAAGTCTAATACATTAGTTGTTTTGAGTAAAAAACTTAAATACATAATAACTTTTATAATTCAATTCAATGCTATATATAAAGTTGATGCAAAGCCATAGCGTTTAAATTTAATAAAATTAATGTTTTACTTATCAAAGGTTAATAATGGATATTAAAATACCAGAAATTCAAATAAAAGATTTTAAGCCAAATATATTTTACGAACAAATAACAATTGAAGTCGAAAAATGGCTTTCAGATATTGGTAATACAAAATTTAAAGACAACTTGAATTTGGTTGTAGGAATAATCTATTTCTATCCAACTGCTCAGAATTTTGATAAGTTATTACTGGGAACAAAGTATGGTGTATTAGCCATTTTAATAGAGGATGAATTTTCAAGTAAAATTCCAGAAGGATTTGATTATTTTGTCGATTTATGTAATGGTATTGACAATATAGAGGCACATAAATATTACTTATACGTTGCATTTAAACAAGTAATGGAAGAGTTTCGTAAATTAATGGATGAAAAATTGTATAATAGGTTTATTGTTGAAACAGCAAAATTATTCCAAGCAATGAAATTTGTAGCCGAAATCAATTCAAAACGTATTAGACTTTCTATTGAAGATTATGTTGTTTTAAGAAAGATTGATACCGGGGCTAATACTTTCATACCTTTTACACTGTTTATGTTTGATATAAGCGTGAATATTCTTGAACATAAAATAGTTAAACAATTTAATGAATTATATAAACTTCACATGTTGTTAACTAATGATTTGTATTCTTTCAAAAAGGAATACAAAGATAACGAATTCTATTTTAACTATGTTTATGTATTGAGCGTCGAAAACAATTTGAGTTTACAAGAATCAGTTGAACGTGTCGTAAAACAGATCGAAAGCACGGCAACAGAAATGAATCGTTTGAAACAAGAAATAACTGCCAGTTATAGCGAACATGAAATACTCGTTAGTTATTCGAATTAATTGTAAACTGTTTTATTGATTCGTTTGGTTGTCGAATATAGCGAGTGGTTTACCGAATTGGATGCGAGTTTAGTTCACAGCAGTTGTTTTTTGGCATACGCTCGTAAGATTGGTGGAGGAATTAACGTAACCGTACCTCAAGTTTGTAGGCATACTCAACGAATGAAAGTGTAAAATATGATTGAAGAAAATAAATAACGAAACAAAAGTATATCTTTTGAAATACCAAACACACCACAATCACAGTCATCTAGAAGTGTGAATGATTTGGTAAAAAACAGTAATAGAGAGGCGTTTTTCAATAACAGCACAGAAAGAGTGTTAAGATATAAGTTAAGAAATAAAAAAGAAGTATACGAAACATTTAATAAAATAAAAGTCGATCAACGTATGAAAGAAATAAATAAAGATAGTTTTAGTAAAAGTATAGAAATAATAGATACAACTCAAGAACAAACGTTGACATCGAGTGAAGTGAGTGAAATAAAAAACATGGCGTCGAACGATACGAACAGTCAAAGTGTAAATATTGAAACAAGGTTTCATACAATACAAATAGAAGATAATTTACAACTCCCGACAGTTACTGCGAACGATATAAGGGATTTAATCTCAACAGTGAAAGATTTAGGAGTATGTTCAGAAACATGATGAAGCTCTAGAGAAAATCACACAACAAGAAAATGAAAATTTGGAATTATTAAAAAGACAACAGATTTTAGAACAGAAAATACGAGAATTAGAAGAGTATAAAACAAGAGATCAGATTAATAATTCTATAAAAATAGGAGAAAGTTTGGCCAAAGCAGTACACAAAGCAACGAATTCAGAAAACGCCTTTCAAAGAAGAAATTTAGATCTTGGACAGCAATCGTCTACAGAAAGAATCGTTACATTCGGAGCACAAAGTCTGAATAAAACAGAACCAAGATATGATGGAATATATAGACTGACATATCAATCAACGTTAACAAGTGATGATGTCATTAACCGTGGCTTCGCAACAAATGTAAAGAAAAATCTTTCGAAAAATTTGATGACAGATGAAAACCTAACACCACAAGAGCTGTTATTACTAACGGTATCGGAAAGATTAATGAGTAAAGATAGTGATTCATGGCCTTCAGAATTAAAAGATATTAAGTTTTTTAAATTAAACTTCGATCCAAAACAATGGATAAATAATTTTGAAAACATTGCACAATACAGCGGTTAGCAAAAGAATAAATGGCCAGAAATGATTGGAACGAGAATGCACTTTAATGTCTCGAAAAAGTATAAAGAAATGTATAATAATTACAGACATTTAGAGTGGGATCAATACAAAGATGCGTTTATAAGCTTCCTATTTGGAATTAAAAAGTCTGAATCATAAAGATTTCAAGTCAACGGAACAGCTATTAACAAAGACATATGAACTACAGTCAAGATGTGGACAAACAAAGCCAAGTATGGTAATGTTTGAATTGATGGAAAAGTTACCACACTCTGCAAGAATGATCGCAGCATCGAAGTTGACAGATCCTAACGCTAAAGCCGAAGATATGTTAACACATTCTTGTGTTTCAGCAAATCTAAGCAAAATATTTACGAATAGTTACAGAAGAGAAGAGAAACCTTCGTTTAGAAATAGATTTCAAGATAGAAATAGAAATACGATCGCAGATAATAGATCGCAAAAACCAAGAACAGAGTTGACTTGTTATCATTGTCTAACACCAGGACATTTTAAAAACAAGTGTGATTATAAAGACAAAAGTGAAGAAGAAGCGAGAAAATTAGCAAAGTTAAGACAACAAAGAAGAAATACATCGCAACGAAGAACAGAAACTTTGACTGCGGAAGTAACACCAGCAATAGCTGCTTTAAACTCGACGGCTTCTATTTAGAAGGTGACAGACAAGCCTTAATACAAAATCCTTTAAATTTAGAAGTTTTGTTATTAAATTTTGCTGGGAGAGATCAGTATTCGCGATTTTAATAAATGATATACAAATTGAGGCAATTTTCGACAGTGGCAGCGAATATTGCGTTTTAAAAGCAGATATAGTAACAAAAGCAAATATATTGGTTCGCGATTATGGTCTCGAAATTAGCGGAATAAATCAAACTGTAAAATGTGATGGTGACTCAGAAGCAAAGTTTAATTGTGATGGACTAACGTTTACAACACTGTTTATAATATCGAAATATATAAAAAGAGATGCGATAATTGGTATACATATGGCGAGAATGCTTCATTTTACATTAAATTGTGCGACAATGTCTGTCGAACGACCAAATTTAAAAACGAATGAAAAAATAGTTTTAAGTAAAACTGACTCAAATTTTTCGTTTTATTTTGAAAAGAAAGAAATTATCGAAAACTTATTAGTGAGCCTCTATGGAAATCCAACTGAAGATTTTGAAGAAAGTGAAGTATTGTTAATTGAAACACAGTTACCGGAACAGTTGAAAATAAATAATAATAAAAACATACGTGTTTTTGGTGATCAGTTTCAATTTTTCGACACAACACAACGGTGTTACAGGAAGAAAAAATTATAGAAGAATTTTTTAAAAGAAAAGACGCATTTTCAAAAAATGCATATGATATCGGAAGTAAAACCGATTTTGAAGTTAAGATTCATAAGAAGAAATACCATATCGAAAGCTACCATTTTATCGGTCGAACAATAGGCAAATGAAAATAACAAATGAAATATTAACGTGTTTAATGGCAGCGGACATAATCGAGCCGTGTTCGGCAATAATGGCTGCGCGAGCAATTTTGGTTGAGTCCAAAAACAAAGAACCGAGACTTGTAGTGAATTTTCAACACTTAAAAAATCGTTAAAAAATACAGTATATCCCACTTCGAGAATAAAAGATCTGTTACAGTGTTTAAGTGGTTTTCAAATGGC
>JAQGAW010001654.1:0-18145 GCA_034698025.1 Phthiracarus crinitus
AACAAAATATAATATAGTTGGCCAACAATAGAAACTAAAATTAAAATGACAAAAAATATTTAATTCACAAAAATTTGTTATATCCTATTGAATTAACTTATAATGTATGTTCATTGTGTATGTTCATACTCTTTCTTGTTTTAAGTTAATAATGAATTCACGTTTAAATTAATTCACGTGAATTATCTTTTATTATAAGTTGAAGATTACAACAGAGGATAATCTTAAATTTATATGCATTTCTATATTCATGAAATTAATTAAATTTCTCTCTGAAAAATTTTGTTTGTTGACAGCAACTGTGTTTTTGAATTAAAATTTAAATAATAGACAATAATTATTTTTTCATAAAACTAATAAATCAAACGCACATTTATTGTCTGATTTAGATTAAAATTTAAATTTGCATAAAAACCTTTTTCTTATTTTCATCTTTGTTTTAAGTCATTCTCTAAAGAGTTTGAAGTACGCATTAATGCGATTCAATCGCATTTACATTTTACCACAACTTCTGAAATAACTCTCTAAGAGCACTCTACTGAAGCCTTTAACTTTTAAAAATGGTGCTCATTTTATTTTATTATATAATTCAATTTTGAGCTCTTTAATTAAAAATCGTCTACGAGTCTAATTTAAATATAGATTGAGTAATTTAAATACTGTTGTCTACACCATAGCATACACTACTATAATAGAGTTTACAACAATTCAAATTCTGCTTCATTTTGCGCATAACACCCAAAAGAAAAGCCTAAGCAAACTCGCAATAATGCAGATTAAAATAAATAGTGTGATTTAGGCGTTCATTAATTCGTCTCACTCTTAATGGGTTAAAAGCAGGACCAGAACGACGGAACGAGACAGCGAGAACGACAAGTGGAAAAATGGCTAATAATAAAAGATGCGCTCTTTTGCAATAAAGTTTACGACCGCAGCAGTGGGTGATAAAATGAGTTTCGAGCATTAAATTTGGAGCGCTAAATGTGTCTCCAGTGGCTGCTTAGAACAGCTGTAAGGACCAGTTAACAAGCTCTCCAACCAGAGGAGAGCAATGTTCGATGAAGTTTATGTATAAGTATTTTTTTTTCGGAAAATGGTTATCATTAAATGAATGCGTTTTCCATCCCTAAATGGAAATGACTGCCACTATGCATCTATGCATCTATGCATCAATACCGCATTACAGCTTGCGTTTACTCTTTTTCCCCCGTTTGTGTCAAAACATTTAATTCGAAAAGTTTGTAACTCTTATTTTCGGTGTAAGCGTTTTTTTTTCTCTGATGAGATAAAACTCGATGTAAGGTTTTTCTAAACGTATTTTATTATTGAAAGTTTGAATTCATACTGTAATACTGTATTTCAGTTAAAAAAAGCTTAAGGATTTTTCTATTAAAAGGAAATAGAATTACCATTAATTGATGTGTTGTTTTGAATATCAGTGGTTAACTAATATTTTAGCAGTTTTTAGCCAAACAAACAAATTACAAATAATGTACACTTAGCACTTTTATTATATTGGTTACCTACGGTATTTCGATGTGTTTTAGTGAGTGAGTGAGGGATGGGGAGGGAGGGAGGAGAGTGAGTGAGAGAGTGAGCGAGAGAGAGAGAGAGAGAGAGAGAGAGAGAGAGAGAGAGAGCACAATTCATTAATTGCTACAAACAGCAAATATTTACGCCTAACTCGTAAGTTATCGCGACATATACAACACGTGTGACGCCATTATGTAAATTCGAAGCAAATACCACTGGTGACCATAAATCATGCGATTCTGTAAATATAATCGCATGTATCCCATATTATATTCATTTCCTTCTTCAGAGACCAAATTAATGCATCCGTTCGATATGTGTTGCAGAAAATTATATGTCAGGCTATTAGCGAAGAGTTATCAAATGCTATAACTCGTATCGCCTTTAGTGCCGTGTAATGTAATTTAATATTATATGTATTATATATGTTGTGCGTTATTAGCGCCAAACTTTTATCATTAAAAAATTTTTATCCATTAAAAATATTTGATTGCTTCTCATCTCTTTTATATACATTTTATGTTTGTTTTTTATTCGGGACATAATATCTATAATATTTTTAAATTAACTATAAAGTTTATTACTCAGAAAATCTATTATAAATTTTTTGTTGTTTTCTATTTACAAAATTTTTAGCAAAACTCTTATTATAATACCCTATTTTTCAGACATTATCTTAACATGAATACGATAACCAAGGAATGTTCCGCCGAACGCAAAATATTAGTTTACGTGGAATAAGTTAAATCAAATTTTGTTTTTATTTCATTTAATAAAATTTAAGATGAAAGCTGAACAAAATTTTCCAAAAAACTTAGAAATAAGTACAGTAATACTAACTTTTACTTTAATGTTTGTTTACCAAAAATAATTGAAGACAATTCTGTAATAACTTGTTTTTGATTTATGCAATAAAATTTTATTTAACAAATATTAATTTTCTCGTGATTCGATTCGATAGAATTTAAACAAATCTGAAGGTATATACCAATAGGAAGACGTTTGATGATAAACCAAATATGATGTGAATTCATTCCTTATAATTTTTATAAATTTAGTTAACTCTTTTAAGTTCTAATTTTAGTTTAATGTTCTCCGTAATTATTAAAGTCTAATGTCTATAATTTACGAATGATAAATGTTGAAAAAAGTTTTAAAGTTGTGATTATCTTTATTGAGTTAAAATGAAATCTGATTTACGAATTTTAATTAAATTGATTAATTTTTTTGCAGTATTTACTGAGTAAAATAATGAATTGAAGTAAAAGTTAATTTAGTGTATAAGTAAAATCAATTATTTTATATATTAAATTATAACTATATTCATAAACATCTACTCAAACGATAAATAAAATTATCTTCGTTTGATTTGTAATTTCGGTAAATATCGTAAAAATTTAATTTGCATTTTATTTTATTTATTCTAAATTTATTAAAACGAGGATTTTATTTCAGAAATTGAGATTATTTCGATAAAAATTTTTGTTGTTATGTGAAGTTTGCTAAAATCTGCGTAAACTAATTTAAACGTCAATGCAGTAGTTATTGATTATTTTATTTCAATTATTCTTTTTTTGGAAAACTCGCTTTAATAATACAATAATAAAATATAATAATAATAATAATGTTCACATTTTATTCTACATTAGAAGTTGAAATACCGTTTCATACATAGAAATCGCTAAAAATCAAATTTTTGGTTTTTTTTATTATAAGTTTTTCTCTTTGAATTCTAACTCTCTTACACAAAAAAATATCTTTCATTTAATATGCGTTCAGTTCTCCTCCCATTTAATATTATTTTTAATTTTCCGTCATTTATACATGTACTTTGTCTTTCGCATTAAAACGAGAGCAAAGAAGAAAGAGCCGCACAAATATAATACGCATTTGAATAGAGACGACATTCCTATTGTTCGCTATATTAAATTTAATTACATATTGAATATTTTAATGCTCTGTAATTTATTGCGGAACACTGAGGCATTTAATATTATTTTTAGTTTTTTTTCGTTCTTCAATATTACATTCTTTTTCGTTCAACGAAGAGAATATCAAAAAAATATTTCGTTTTTTATTTAAAAATGCAGAAAATAAGAGTAAAGTCAAAGACAAATAGAAATCAAATAAATGCGAAGAAGAGTACCGTGAAATGTGACTAATTTTTTGCTGATATGAAACTTTTTTTTCGGGGAAAATATTATTTCCATTCCGATGTAATAAATTAAATTATATAAAATAGAATTCATCTTCTTTTTTTGGAAATCGTATTTTTCGTAGATTTGACAGAAAGCCACAAATGAAATAAAGAATTATTAATAAATTTTTTCGCTGAAAAAAGAACATTTTCTAAAACAAATTAAAAATAAGCAAAACATTCTTTTCGTTTACTGAAGCGCTTATTGATTTGACAGATGTTAAGCATATCTATTCTACCCTAGAATTAAATCGATTTGAATTAAACAATTAAAAATTGTTTTTAAATTTTAACAAATAGTTTAAAAAGTTTTTATAATACGAATATGCTGTCACAAAATTGCTCCATTTTTCAAGTTATTTCAGATTTCAAACCTAAATGACTAGTGTTTTCTATGCATTACTCTAAATAGAATAAAAATAATAAGAAAAAGAATAATAATAATAATAATAATAATAATGCAATAATTCTTGTGCTGACAAGTCTCATATTTGATATGCTGTCATCAGAGCTCAAGAGAGTTCTGCCATATATTCGCAAACTAGTGCTTTACTTTTTCTGTCATCGTGTTTGACATTTGCTTATATTTGCGGCCAGTTTTATATGTGACGCGTATTTGCTTATGTTTTCATGTCTAACTCACATGAGAGTTAATGGCAGACCATAGCAAATAATCATCTTTTATCTGCCTTATTGTTGCCGTACGAAACTAAAAATTAGTTTTTGGCTTTTTCTTCTTTTTTCGATGCTATTATTCTTCCGAAAATGGTTTTAATGTGACTCGAATAAAGTAGGAATGTATTGTCAGAAACCTTTTCCTATTATTTTATTATAGATTCGTGTATTTTTTACGCGGAGAATTATATCAATACATTGGTACTATTTTTCTTATACAGTTTTTATTATCCGATAGCAAAATAAGCCTTATTTCTGGCAGGAAAAAAACGTAAATCTTTTAAAAACTTCCCATAATCTATAAATATACATGTATTGTGTATTTATAGCACTGTATAGCAACAAAAAAAGTTGAAAACATTAGATCAATATTTTTTTATAAGTTTTTATCATCTTATTGATTGAATAAAAATAATAAGCCAAACGCATTATAGTCGCTCCCAAAAAACTGAATTTGCGAACGAAATATAATAATAATGCGCTCAAACGCATATATACTAAGCTATTATACTGTAGTACTGACGGAGGAATCAAATCCCTGTCATATCTCTATTGGGAGTTGATTATCGGTGAACAGTATATATGGCTATATTCAGTAAAGATTAAGGATTTTCTCGTTCTTTCATAATATTATCCGTTTGTTGTTATAGTTGAATAACTTAATTCCAAATCGAGACGCAGGTGTGTGCCACACACGTGTGCGTGCATTTCTGTGTACGTATGTGTGCGTGAGTTTCGGTTATTCGCGAGTGTCGAGCATTATATTTGCCGAGCGTCTATGGGGACAATCGTCACATGTCACTCACCAATCAATAGTATTATAAAAAATAGAAAGAGCTTATTAAAGGATAGAGTGAGATCGAGCGTGTGTCCCATCGTTTTATGTTTGCCTATTCATGCTTTATTGATGCGAGGTTTGCTCTCAATATTTCTGCGTTTGAAAAGTTTATTAATTATTTATCCAAAAAATTTAATTAATGAAATTCATTGGAGATTTGATTTTATTAGTTTTATGCGGACATGTGTTTCGACGATCACTGTTTCCGATTCTTAATCAAAATGTATTTGTATTTTTAGCTCAGTTTTACATAAATGTCAAGTTTATGAATTGATTTTTTATATTAATAAAGGAAATGGCATATTACTATATTTCTTTTAAAAACTAACAAATTAGATCGCAAATATATTTGGACAATTTAATTAAAAAATTTAAACCAAAAAAATATGCAAAATAGACGTTATAGCTTAAACTCTAGTTAGGTTTTATAATACACAAATTTTACATCTTTTTCTAAAAATGCTTATAGCTTTGAGCATATGTCTGTTCGTTGATAACAACATTCTCTAAAATAAGTAACAAAGATCTAAAAAAATTAGGGATCGGAGGAATGGATTCTCATTCATTCATTAAGTACGTAAGTGTACCGTTAATATTTATATAGGGTTCGTCATTTCCCTACAACCATAGGGTTAGGGGTCGCACATATATAGTTGTTTTTGAAATCTAACCGCATTACAGTTCATAAATATTTTGATCGTAATTTAATTTTTTAAGATTAATCTTTGCTTTTAATTGCAATTAATATTAACAGATCTGTGCAGAAAAATGAATTTTAATAAAATTAATTTTTAATTAAATGATTTTATTGATAGTTTTATTTGAAACAATTAACTTATTGAAATTAAGCGACAAATTAGTTTTGGTTTTGTTTAAAATTTTTTTACAAGCTCTTAACTTAAGTAAATTTAAGCAATAAAAAAATTAATTAAAAGTTTTAACTAAGCTATTTAATTCATTTAAAAAAGTCATACCCTACGCTGTTATTTAAATTTTATATTTTTTAAAACTAGTTTCAATAACTTAAACTTTGCAATAAACTGGTGAAAGGGCCCCAATTTGCGTGGCCCACGACATAACCTGTCGGGTGGATTATTTCGGATCGGTTCGGATCTTATAATTAAAATCTCAGCTGAGCTTTAAATTTTATCTAAATTTTATTGAATATTTCTCATAAGCTAATACAAGCATTTTGAATAGTTAACTTATAGTTTTGGCCTTGCCATCAGTCTTTTTAATTTATATGTTTATTAATAAAAGGGTTTCATCGATTTCTAATTTAATAAAAGGAATTTCATATTGAAAACATAGATTTTAAAACTAGTACTTTTTTCATAATTATGCACTGTAATTCTAACTAGAATTTCGTCGTTCTGCAAGTGTTTCGTCCTTGTTTGAAAACAATAATCTCTAAAACAAGGAGCAAGAATTTTAAAAATTAGAGATCGGACTGATTTTCAGACTTTTCGTGAATGTTTCATTAAGTACGTAAGCGTAACTTTAATATGAACGTTTTGATTCGTCATTTCCCTATAAACATGAGGTGAGAGGTCGCACATATATAGTTAGTTTTGTAACGCTAACCGCATTGCAGTTCATAAATATTTTGGTCTTAATTTAATATTTTAAGGTTAATCATCGCAATTAATTGCACTTAATATTCAGCAGGAAATTGCATTTTACAAATTTAATTTTTAATTAAATGGTGTAAAGCTATGGAACTCATGATTTAATTTAAACTAAAGTTAAAATTTAAACTAACATTAAGGCGCAAATCTATATAATTTTTACTTTCCACTCAGTTTATCTATATTTTTTTACAATTAGACTATAAAGAAAATTAATGTGTAAATAGTAAGCGATGAAAATAATTATTTCGATTTGTATTATTAAGTTAATTAAGCGTAAAATTAATGCGATAAAATATTACAATATATTAATTGATAAATATTATCGTTATTTAAGTTAAACAGCATTTTTTAAAATAAATTTCAATCTCATAAACATTTAAATCCAGTAAAAAATTAAATCGAAGTAAAGATGAGAAAAGTTTTTAATATATAGATATTCCATTAGAGAAGTGTACGGATATATTGTATTTTTGGAAATTTGAAAAATAAAATACTGTATTATCGTTTGAACATAACAAATAAAGTTAGGCTTAATATTATGTGCAAATACAAAATAATTAAATGATTGAATAACTCTTTTGTTGCTGTGAATCCTTTTTTTATTAATTATTTATCTCATTCGACGCAGACGTTTGGCAAACTTAGAGTTGACTAACATATTCGTTTGTACACTAAAATGCATTGTTTCCTTGAAATCATGTACCAAACTATTGCTTTCAATTTCAAAAAAATTTAATACAAAACAATATTTATTTTTTCATTGAATTTATATTTTTTTCATTTTCATGAAACAACTCAAAGAAGAAGAAAACACACAAATCCAAAACTTTTTTGTTGGCAATAAGAATCTTTGCTTATATATAATAGATAAGAACAAACTTTTCTCTTTATAGCAAAAAATACTTTAAATTATTTTTGCTGTGTAGTGTCTCATCTTATAAAATTATCGAAGCGCACACATCTATATGTTAGACTTACAGGTAGAGAGAGATTCGAGAGAAAAACTTTTCATTCAATTTGACAACTCAGCTCTGAATTGCAATTTAAAATTAGTCAAAAGAGCCGCAGAGCAGTACTGAAAACAGAGAAACGCAACTTTGATAAGAATTTTTTTTATTTTTTGCTTTTCTTTTGTTTGAAGTAAATGTCAAACTTATAAATAGACGTCAATAAAGTTATTTTCTTTGTATGTACACGTGCTCTCTCTCTCTCTCTCTCTCTCTCTCTCTCTCTCTCTCTCTCTCGTCTCTTTCTTATGTCCCATTTATGTTACTTTTGATATATAAACTATCATTGATTTGAGTTATTCGATAAAGTCGTATTCGATACTTACATTTCTGTATAATATATAATAAAATTTCTTCTAAAAGCAATTTTTGTAATATTAGTGATGACAGTTTGCTTAAATAGATTTTTAACTTTAAACTAACAATCGATCTATGAAATCGATACTGTATTTTGCATTATTCCGGTCAGACTAAACCTATTCTCTATTCAGTGACTATTCAAACATGTTTGACAATCTCCAGACATAATAAGTGGTACTCTTTCATAAACTTCTTTATGGTTAATTTGAGTACTTTTATTGTTTACAGCGAGTTCATGGTTCTTATTCTAGTCGTTTAATGTTTTATTACATGGAATGATAGTCTTTGTATGTGTACGTAGGTTTGATAAAAGTAGCGCACAATGTTTTTATTTGCCTTTATTATTGCCGAATAAGTCTCATTTATGATTCCGCAGATAGAGGTAGACATGTCATTAAAATTTTAGAGAAAAGAGGGCTATTATGGAGTTATAGGACAAGAAATTATTTACACTATCAGCTATTTAAATATCTGAAGGCAGAATATTTTTTCGTTGGAAAATAAAGTATACTTAAAAAACTAAATAAAAGTTTTTCCTAACTTATTAAGCATTCAAAGCAACATATATGCGTGCAATTTATTTTCTATTAAATAAGGTCTTCAAGAAATTTCTATGTACTCTCGACGATCTCTCTCTTTTATCTTTAGAATTTATATTTAAATGAAAAAAACTCATTTTTGCAGAACTGCGAGAGATTCTGTGTCATTATATTTTTTTGTTAAGCAACTAATGAATTCTCTTTTACATTGTCATTAATAAAGAAACAGTGGAGCACTTTCACTAAACTTTCATAATAAACAGTTCATGAGGCAATATTCTCTCTCTCTCTCTCTCTCTCTCTCTCTCTCTCTCTCTCTCTCTCTCTCACTCACTCGCTCACTCACGCACTCATTCATTCATTCTTTCATTCACTCTCTCACTCCTCCTCAGCCTCTAATTCAGTGTCATTGTTGCCCAAGCAATCCTTTGAGGCAATCAAAGTAGGAAATAGAAAAAAACCCAGAATACTATCGAGCAAATTACAATGAGTGCTATACTTGTAAGTGGGCTTCAATTTTAATTGAGTTTTTTCTCTGAGGCATTTAATGATTCTGATTAACTCGCAACTAATGCATTATTGATTTTTCGTTATACGATATTATATACCTTTCGTGATGTAATATTACATTAATATCTAACTTATGTATGTATATATGCGTTAAGAGACGCAAAATGTTATTAAATACATTTTCAAAGTACAGTATAAGTTTCTTTTTATTTTCAAAATCATTTCCACTAATTTCTGCTTCAATGTTAACAATAGTAATTATTATTTGTTCGTAAAATGTTTCTAAAATTAATGTTTTGTATTTAATTCTAAAACTACTTCGCGCATTGGAAATAATTTTGTGAAAATTAATTCCCAATTCTTAACTAAAAATAAACAGTATTACTTCGTACTTTGATTCCAAGTTTATTTTTAAATATCTTTTAGTTTTGATTAATTTTCAATGGGATATTATAAAACTAGATCGTCATTCATTGACTCTGCATTTTTAAATAATACATTCATTAGTATTTCAAGAAAAGTTAATATTCAGTAAATTTTTTTTGCGCAAAAAACTTTTCATTGTTATTAATGATTTAAAATGGTTAAGTTCGAGAGTTTGGTAGTTTATTCCAATTTGTTTATTATTATAACTTATGTTTTTCGGTATTATTAAGATAAATGCACGAATACATAGCAAAAAATTTTACCCAAGAATTATTGTTAGAATAAAAAAAGCAATATTTCAAGCCATTATTTCATGTGCTTGCGCTGGTGTCCATATTTATGAAAAAATAAGCTTAGTATATGTGTTATGTGTTTTGACAAATATTATAATATACGCAATTTTAATTAACTTACTTTTTTTGTAAATTAACTTTTACGGGCATAATAATAGGTTAAGAATTTTTTTTGGAATTCTAACTGCAGTGACATAGCATTACTAACTCGTAAATGCATAACTAGTAAGTCAATTATTCACGAATCAGTTATTCGCTTCAAATATAGTTCTTTATTTATTTATTTTACCCGATTTTGCTTCATTTAAATGAAAGAATGCTGACAATGTTAATGAAAAATTAAAAGCAATTTAACTGACATCCAAGCGTTTAGTTTTAAAGATTTGTGAAAATCAAATAAACTCATAAATTTTAACCATTGCTACGGAGCGATCAATTGTAATAAATCACACGCATATATACGTTTAATTTTATTTGAGAGATCATTAAAACTTTAATCAATAAATACGATTGAATGTAGAATTTTTAAAATACTTCAATGCTTCGTTTACCAATAATGCATTTTTTATTGACATTTCAATCTCTATTAAAATTAATGAATAGAATAAGAACATAAAATTTTGCTGTGCTTGAGCTTGAAGCTGATGAGCTTAAGCTTAAAAGCCAAGAGCTACGGACTTGAGCTTCTAAAAATTTTTAACTTTAACTTGAGCTTATTATTACATTTTATAAAATAATTTTTTGTTGATTTATTAAATTTTCAAGTAATTCTTAAGACTTGAGTTTAAGCTTATTTTAACATCAAATTAAAGCTCTAGATTTAAATAAAAATTTTCATTCGAGCTGGTATTGTGCTTGAGCTTAACCAGTTTGCCTGAGCTTTGGGCTTATTATATTAATTAATTAAAATGATAAAAAGCTCTTATTTTTAAAAGAAGTATGTATGGATCCAAATGATGCAATAAATTTAGTGTGTATTGCCGTTTCATTTCTAATATATATAACTCGATAATAAGAGTGGTTTATGGAGAGCGAACACAAGTAAATCACATTTTTATAAATCACCGAATACTTGGGTGACATTAGTCATAGTAATACTCGTGCGAAACAATATTATCTGGTAATTGACATTATTATGAAAGTGCATTATTTTCGCTGTGAAAGTGAATATTGTTATATTGTTTCTCTGACTACCAGTTACGGTATTGACTATAGTAGTAATTGAGCATTAGGTTAGTCCGCCGAAAATGGTCACCACTGCCATCATCTATGCGTAGCGTTTGATTGCGAGGTTGTTGTGCAACATCTGGATTTGTTGCTCCACTCCATCCAATTCCATATATCATCACCAGAAGCAAAAAAGTAGTCGTCGTCGACACAAGTAGTAATAACCAACATAATTATCGCTAACATTTTTTGTGTAAGTAAAAGAAAATCTCGTTTACTTGGAATCTGGCGCTAAATGCGAGAGAGAGAGAGAGAGAGAGAGAGAGAGAGAGAGAGAGAGAGAGAGAGAGAGAGAGAGAGAGAGACCATATCATATATAAATGCAATAATAGCTACTTAAGTAACAGTCATTACGCGTTCGCAAGTTTCTATAAATTCAATATCTCACTGACTTTTACAAATGTAATGTTAGGTTACATTTCTAGAATTACTACTTATTCAGTATTATTATTATTACGACTACTGTACATAACAGTAGTGCCGAATGACATTTTTTCCGCTATTAATTTAAACGGCAATAGATAAATGATTAATTCGTCGACAGTTATATAAGGATCGCTCAGAGAATTGCTATAATATTAAATCAATAGCAAATGCAGCAATTTTTTTAATAACCCGACAACCAATTAAATTGGTTCTTAAAGGAAAAAAATTGCCAACTGTTATGTTTGGTTGAATTAATTGCATAATGACATCGAGCGCAGCACACAATGACGTCTTTTTCTGTTTATCTAAATGTACTCGTTTTTTCTCCTCTATTCAAGCTCTTATGGCAACTATTTTTCTTTTCATTCAATTATCTATTTATTTCTTTTATTATTAGATAAAAAAGTAGAGCTCGTATACGTTTGGATCTGCGCTTCTTTAACGAAACACGAAAAATTAACTCTTAGCTCGTATTAGTTTTCGAGTTAAATTAAATATTTTCGTACAGTATTTTTGTTTGTTGTTTTGGTACGGAAAAAATTTTTCCCAAATAAATTATACCATTAACTTAATCTTAAAAACAGAGAATAAAATAATCAACAAAGTATAAAAACTTGTATATTATACGCATAATTACGTATACATTTTTATCTACACAACTTTTTTTTGCAACCATTTACTGCATGAGTTCTCTATCTGTTAATAATAATTATGATTTAGCAAAAAAGCGTTTAGTTTAGCCGTTTTTAATGGCATAACGTTGTTCTCGTCTGTTGATCATTCGCCGTTTACCCTAATTAATGCATTAGTCTCTAATGTTATTAATCAATTCGCTTTAAATGCAGACTCGCGTCTCATTTGGATTTATAGCGCATATATAGATATATTTAACTTAAGAGAGCGGATATTTTTGCTTGTTTTTTGGCGCTTAACTACCAATGCGTTCTAATATTATTTACTCGAGACGTAACAGTTTTATTTGCTTAGCGTTCATTAATTTTTATCTAATTATTCGCAAACAAAACACGAATTAAGCTCATATTTTATTCAAACACGAGACTTATTTTTAAATAACGTTTGCATTTGGTCACAATTAATTTGTTTTATAAACACGGACTCTCTCTCTCTCTCTCTCTCTCTCTCTCTCTCTCTCACTCACGCACTCACACACTCACTCACACACTCACTCACTCACTCACTCACGAAATTTACAGAAATTCTGAAATTTTAATGGTGGAATAAGAATAAAATTTGACACTAAATTAAAAGTAATTCATAGCCATAGTATCAAACCATTTCGAAATAACAAACTTAAGCTTAAAATTATAAGAGTGCAGAATACTGAATAATTCTTGAAATTTGGAGCAATGGCTAAAACTAAGATTATTGATGCATAGAATGTTTGCGCTACGAAACGAAAGATTTACTTTATTCGTAACAATACATACTGTATAAAGAATACAATAATATATATATGGAGAAACAGTGATCATCGTCTTCATTCAATCATGATTGCACTCATTTTCCGAATGCTATACTTAGTTGTAGTGCTTGTGTACCATTGTTAGTGAGTTGTGTGTATGTGTGTGTTTGTGAGCGAGTGTATGAAAAACTTTTAATCAGCAAAACTCTTGAGAAATGATCACTAAAAAAATTCACTGGTACTGCAGTGTAGTACTGGTACTCTCCAACAGCTTAATGCATTGAACGTGTGTGCCAGTGAACGGATGCTAGTGATGTAGTGATGCATTTCATTAGCCATCTTTCTTTTTCTTTTAGTTATTTTTATTTAACATTAACTTAGTTTCTTGTTCTCAACTCATCTCTCGCGATGTTTCTTCCAATTTTTTTCTGTATCAAAGCAATTGTTTACTGTTCCATTCATTTTCTTTATTTCGTTAATTTTTTTGTATGAAACAATTTCTTTTTTATGTTTCACTCAATTATATCTCAGAAATTTGATATAAATATTTCTAATTTAATATTTTTAATGATCCGAACACTGTATTACATTTTTAACGCCAATTCTACAAACTGGTAACGGATAACGTTATAGATAATGATGTGAATAATGCTCATTTATTCTAAGCTTCAGCTTAACCTAAAAAACAGATGCATTGAGCTTTAAGCTTACATTGAAACGAAAAATTTCAAAATTTTCTGTTTTAATAAATAAATTTAAAACAAATGCATGGTTAAATTAAGTTTCAATTTATGCACTTGTGTTAAAAACAATCATATCTTACATAATAACATTAAATATAAAGTAAATTGAGTTAAGATTTACACAAAAATTATAATACATAAGCTCAAATTAAGCTCATTAAACTCATGAGCACAAACTTAATCTTGAACTTTATAAGATTAAGCTCTCAAGTGTGTGAGCTTTGAGCTTGATCTACAATCTCAAAAGGTTTATTGGTCTTTGCAATGAGCTTAAGCTGGTCCGAGCTTGAGCTTATTCTCATCACTAGTTATAGAAAAGTTTTCTAATATTTTTTAGTTACCGCCCATTAAAAAGTACCGTAATTTCGAAATTTTAAAAATTATTTGATTATGTTAAAAAATTAATCTAAAAAAGATTTTGTTAATTTTTATACTGTTATGCTCGTTATTAATTGCTGCCATACATTACTAGTTGCATAGAAGAGTCGAAATATGCAGTTAATATTATTCTTAAGTCGAATAAATTTGATTTCATCTCGAATTGCTCTTACAATATATATTATTTGTTTACACATAACTTTATATCATTGCTTCGTTCGCAATATTATTTCATATTGCGTTTAAAAAACCTCACACTAAGTTCATCGATGCGTAAATTTATACCTGTGTTCTGGTTAGACCTGAGAATCAGATTATTGTCGCAAAAAACTATTTTTTATACTCTAAAAAGAGACACACATGTACAGCTTATAAGCAGCGTATACTTTATATATATATAATAAAAAAGAAGAAAAATACTGCGAGTTAAGATGAAGATGAGTGCGTGTAACGCTTGGTTGCATCCTCTATAATGATACTAGTGTTGTATACATTTTATATACGAATACATATATACACAAAACCGGCACAAAAATATTACTGCTCTCTCACACACACATTACCGCTATTATCCGAAATGTTTTTTTCTCGCCAACGATACTATAGTGGAAATTTTTTTGCAAACCGGATATCTGATCTCGTAATGGAAGCTACGATACAGTATATCACAGAACCAAACTCAATAAAGATAACAAACAGTGGGGAAAAACGGCACATAAAGTTTACATTTTCAATACATTTACATCCATACAAATGTATAGCGAACTAACGGTCACACCAGTGGTGCTGCCGAAGCAGCAAAAGATAGAAAAGATGAAGTAAAATGTTTTTTTAGCTCATTTTAGTTTTATCAAAAGCGAATTTTATAAATCAAGATTCCAAGCGTTATCACTACAATTTAGTTATTCTTGAAATAATATACAGATAGATATTTATTAAGAATTCGATAGGTTTTATTCCATTCACATGTTTCTCATAAATACTATAATAAAACTCTCATGATTTATTGTCTTTCAGTAAAAACTTCTTCATAGACTTGAAAGTCTGACTGCCAGTACTTAAAAAGTAATGCTCTTAACAATAATTATTATAATAAATCATCAAATGTTTATCGGGAAAAAACTGGTTTAATTGCGTTTTATTTGAGTTTTGTAATGAAACAATTTTTATCATCGTATTGTTCACTAAGAGATAACTGCAAAACTCGACCTTAATCAGCAAAACTCTTGAGAAATGATCACAAAAAACTACTTCATTCTAATGTATTCTTCAATAGCTTAATGTTTCAACTCTAAGAAAGAGCTGTACCACTAGTGATCCATTTCATTAGCCATTTTCCCTATTTTTTATTTAAGCATTAGCCTCACTCACTCACGTTAGTAATTGAAAAAACATACACACAATCCTTTCATTTGTCTTTCCAGCGATATATTCGGATGAAAATCACATTAAAAAAATACAGCGTAAATATCATTAATTTTGGGATGAAATTAATGATCACTTGCGAGGCATTAATTTTTTAAAAACGGATACGTAAGCCCAGAAAATAACCGAATCGGACAGAAAACACAAAACCAAATTATAAACAAAACAGAAATTTATTTAGTCGTAAAAAGTTTGAACGCTTTAGCAGTGTTTAGAAAAGATAAAGTTGCGAAAAACTGTATTACTTTACTTCGGGGAACCATTGATTGTTGCAAATCACCGCACACTTGCTTAATGCCAATAATAATCTTAAAGCGCAGTTTTTTAGGCATGTTTTCAGGCGAAACTGCGGCGCTTTTTCATAATTACAATTTACTATATAAAGTGTGTGATAAATGGGCCAAAATTCTTATCTCAATTGACAATTGTATTTTCGCGTTTGTGTTGCTTTTGTATCGCGATATTGTGTAACGTAATGACGTTTTCCGGTCGTTACTCGTTTAGTTGGAGATTTTTCAAATTAAATGTAAAAAAATAAATAATAGGTAATGTTTTATGTTGCGAAACAAGTGTTACGGCAAATATGAAATCGAAAAATTAAATTTAATACGCGATAAATTCAAGAAAATTAAAGTGGCAATGTATTTGATGAACAAAATTGATTAGTTTTCATTTGATTTGTTTTCATTTAAAAATACATGAATTATTAATTTTAAAATCGTGAGATGAAAACTTGTTTAACACATACAGTATTTAGAATGAGTTTTCGTTACTACTCTAATGATATTCCTCCTCTACAACCAAAACCACAATTTAGTTGACCACATGTTCTTTATTTTTGTAATCAACAATAATTCTGTTCAACTATATGTAAAACATTTTTAAACTGATAAACTATTCTATGAGAAATGGGTTTGTAACTGGTATTATCAAATTTTGCTTTTGTCATGTTTATTTTTTTGGTATAACTTTACGAGACATTAATAGCAATTTTTGGTAAGAATTAGGTAAATCGATATCAAATGTAATATTTTAAATTCAAATAACGTTGAAAATATTTAGTGTTTTAGAGAATATTGATTAAGAATATAAAGTGTCAGGAAAACAGCGGTGTAATAGAATTTAAAAAATTAAACACTTTAAATGGAATATATCTCATATTATATTTTCCGAATAAAAATAATTTAATATAATCTTTTGTATTTTCAAATTGTGGATATTTTATGCCAATTATTCTAATCTGAAAATTTATTTTAGTCGATTTTTGTCGAAAATTTTTTATAAATGACATTCAGGATTATAATTGGCTCTTACTATGAAAACTTTTGACAAACTATATTCTATACAAGATTTAGGAAATTAAATATTTAAATCAAACGATTTATAGAATTGCTGAATGCCTAATATAGTTATACATTGTGCCCAAATCCTGCTTATTTTAAACAAAAACAAAAAAGATTATGTGACATTTATTAAAGATAACAGACTATATTTCAGTTATAAAAAAAACGAAATAATATAAAGTCACATCTAATAATATAATGAATGCGTTGATATTTGTCAAGACGGGAATAAAATGTCGAATCTAAATGAAAACATGATTATGATTCTCATGCATCTTCATTATAGCGTCATTTAAATGCATGCTTTCATTTTGCAATTCATACCAAAAATATATGTATATATGGAGGGATAGAGGGATGCAATACCAGGAGAGAGAGAGAGAGAGAGAGAGAGAGAGAGAGAGAGAGAGAGAGAGAGAGAGAGAGAGAATTATGTTACATGCATGGATGGAAAAGATGTTGTGTGGCATAATTCAAAGATCTCTATGATGGCATTATGAGAACAAATGTATTGCAAATGCGACACAAGTGTACAATTGACTGAGCGGAAAATTTCAGTCAGAGTTATGCAAAATCTCCCTGAAATCTAAATTTTATATAACATGCATGCATCATATATATACATATTCTTTCTTTTATGCATTTTTTTGATTCAGTGTTTTTCCGAGAAACAAAAGAAATACGCATAAATATATTCCTGCAGTTGAAATACAGTTCACAATTTTTATAAATTTAATTTAAAGAAAGTGCTGAGACATTTTTTGAAAATTTTTGTGTCTCAAACACTGAAGAAAAAACGTTTCGAAAAATTTAAATTATAAAAATTCCCCTAAAGTTTGATACACTATAACTGATGCAATAGATTTGGCTTTATGTTCGAAATTAATCTCACTCTAATTTTTTAGATTACTTAAATTTACATTAAAAATTTTCGATTTGTTTAGAACTATTTGTTTGGAACACACTTAGTTTAATTTAAGCTCAAATCAGTTCAGACAGTTTCGAAGAACTAGTTTTATTACTAAGCCTTAATATTATCGAAATTATGCCAAATCCGTTCATTTAATGATAGCACTAATATTAAATAATGCCGGGTATTACAGGGGTGTTTGATTAATTTTGGCCGACTATTATTTCTTTAGTTGTTCAGCATGTGCTTAAGATATATTGT
>JAQGAW010001655.1:0-18139 GCA_034698025.1 Phthiracarus crinitus
ATTCGTACACAAATAAATTTATATGCCTATAGCTTATAAAATAAAAAAGTAGCAAATGCTATGATTTTGACGCTCTAGTAATAACTAAAAATTAAGCTTAAAAATGTTTTTATTTCGCTTTATTTATTAAACGAAATCGATAAGAATTCAGATTTGTTGTGTTTTATTTCGTTTAAATTGTTTAAACAACAAAAAAGGGGCACTATTTATGCTTAATGTAGGTATCTCTTTGACAAGCAATAAATATCTGGACAGGACTGTATTAAGTATCTTTCATGGGATTTATCTGAACAATAAATTATAGGGACGGGACCCGTTTGAAAATTAGGTTTTAAAAGTCCAGTTGATTAAATTATATAATTAAATAAAGTTAAAAAATTAGTTTTTTAACCCACAATAAATATTTTACGTTTATAAAATTTTGGATTTTATAATTGTGGTAACTCATAAAATTGAAATATTGATAATTTTTTTAGGTAAATTTCAAATGTAAATTTACATTAACGTAGTGATTCGGGATAGCACTGGAGAGGTCTAAAATATTTTTTAAACATAATGATAAATGGCAGGACTAATGACTGATATAATGGATATATAGGAGCTCAAATAATTAAATTTTTGAAACTCTAAAGTAAATTATAATATTATAAAAACTATTTTATTTTTAGAAACATGATATTGCTTTTCAATTATATTTAAATAATATATATATTATTATTCAGATTTGCAGGATTAACAAAAAACTTTTAAAAATTAACGAAAATCTATAATTAATTGTATAAAATACGAGAATTATAACAAAATACTAGATCATTATTACAAAAAAAATCATTCCTAAATTTTTAACTATTATTTTATAAAATATATTGTATTAAATTTGAAAAAATTGAAATATTATATACATCTTACATATCATTAAACAAATTGAATACATGTTGTTTAACTTTTAAATCAATCATAGATAATCAAATATAATAATAATAATTTAAATTTATTTTGCAGCATATAATTTTATTAGAAATAAGTCGTACTTATAAGAAAATATCACATAAAAATCATTTGTTATCTAATCTTTAAACAGGTATTAAAATGTTTTTAACTAATTTATGATTCAGAAATAACTTGTGTCGTCACAATAATTTTTTAATAGTCTATAACAATAAATTACGTGAACATTTTCATTCATTTTTATATTTTCAATTTATAAAATTTTTAGCTGACTTTCTTGAAAAGAAGTCCAGCTTATGGATTTGACCATGTCTGTCTGTCTGTCTGTCTGTCCGTCTGTATGTGCGCCGTCTTTATATTAATAAAGGGATTATACCTATTCTTTATATTAATTAAGGGATTTGTTAGCTTGAACAATATTGTCTTAAAAACTTATACAATTGTGCCAAAAGCACACAATAATTCATTAGAAAGTCAGCTCTCTGTGAATGTGTCGTTCTTGTTTTATTAAAATTATGTTAAACATTATGCAATTAATTTTTTCGCACCCCTCGTACCCTTATATCCCTGCGATCAGTCTTTGGAGAACACAGTGATATATTTAATTATTAGTTATGCCCATGAAATAACGCATTAAATATCAAATTTGATTTCCACGTAATATTATAACTTATTTAATCCGATCCTAAAGAGTTTCCTGTTATATAAATCTTAATAAGTTACATGAAAAAAATATTAAAAATAGTTTACTTTGAATTACTCATTAAACTATTTTTGCTGTACAGGTATTGAGTTAAATATTAATTAATTGAAAAATATATATAAGATAAAAATCTTTCTTCACTTATTACAGTTTACTTTCATATTTTGATCAGGCATTGAAAACAGTGTTCTCATTACATATTAAATTTAATACAGTGTTAGTTCTAAAGAATTTTCGCATAATATTTCAATTTTATTTCACAATTTGTATCCTTATTCTAGAATATGTCTGTATTTTTATCATAATTATACATTTTGGTTAAACTTTATTTGCAATCATTATATAATAAAAAGATTATTTTATTAAAATCCTGTTATTTATTTAAAGAAATATATTAAATTAACGAAAATTTGGACTATAAATTTTGCTATTTTTTTATTATTTATAAAATTCTTTGTTTATTTACATTTGATACCAAAAAAAAATATATTGGATATATTTTGATATTATCAAATCAATCAGACATTTTATCTTTTAAAGATAAATAAACTCTTGAAATAGCGTATTGAAAAGCCTCCTAACCTGATCTTTACGTGCTTTCTTGTGCGAATAAGTGTCTCCATATCTGTCTTCATATACTGAAGTACTTTTGCAACAATGATATTATTATTTTTAATCAATGATATATATACAGGGCATATATATGGAGACAGGCTAATGGCATTTCAGTGGTCAGTGAAATAGCCATATGTGTACAGTAAAACCTGCATACAATAACATTTTAAAGCAAAGGTTTTTTATTTGTTTACTTTTAGCTCTTATTTTTAAGTTGTGTTTATTAATTAAACTAATTATATCTTTCATCAATTACTAAACCATTTCACAATTAAACTTGTAAAGCAATAAATTTGTGCAGCGAAATGACTACAATTGAAAGCATCAAAAATTATCGATGGCTGTTATCAGCAAAAATAAATTGGGTAAAAATGCATTACTCTGGTTAGAGTTTACGACAAATATCGAAATTTAAGCAAAAAAAATATCCAATCGAACCGCCACCACACCATTCAGCTATTAAGTAAAGTAATTAAAAATTGAAACTACTGGTTCGGTAGAAAATCTTAAAGGTCGTGGACGACCTTAACGGATAATATAAATTCGGCAGAAATTTTAGACCGTATTTTGATAACTAAAATATGAAATTTTGAATTTAAATTGCATTTAGATTTTATTTTTTTAAATGTCCCCAAATAAGTCTCAATACAAACTTGAGGCTGAATCAAATATTAGTAATGTCCTTGATATATATATCCTTAATATGCAATATGAGTTTTCAAAACAGTTCAAAATTGGAATTTTAAAACACTAGAAATCCACATCTCAATACTATTATTTCACGCGTTCGCATTATTTCCCGAGCCCACATCATTTTCCCGCATTTATTTCCCGATCTCACATCACTTTACAGTATTTATTTCCCGATCCCACATCACTTTACAGTATTTATTTCCCGATCCCACATCACTTTACAGTATTTATTTCCCGATCTCACATCACTTTACAGTATTTATTTTCTGAGACCACATCACTTTACATTATTTATTTCCCTATCTAACATCACTTTACAGTGTTTATTTCCCGATCTCACATCACTTTACAGTATTTATTTTCCTATCTAACATCACTTTACAGTTTTTATTTCCCGATCTCACATCACTTTACAGTATTTATTTCTTGAGCCCAAATCACTTCCCCGAGACCACAAAATATTGACGCAAAATGTTACAAAAAATGCACGTAATTGTGGGTCTTTAGAAGGTTACATACTGTAAACCAATAAACTAAAAACTACTTAATGTAAAAAACAGAACGCGTTGTATTACTTAATGTAACTGTAATATATGTTTATTAATATGCTTATATAGCGACAACAATAGTAACAAGCGCTTACTTATTATAGTTTACCTCTACCTTAACTATAACGTTAGAGACATCGAGAAAATCCTTTGTAAAATTTAATATATATATATGCAAATAAACATTCCTCTACTTTCATAGTTAATCGTTTATAACGGATTATTTCACTCAGAATTAACGGATGTCACACAGAAATAAAAGGAATATGCCACTTTGAATAACGGAATATATGCCACGACGATAAAACGGATTATGTCATTCCGAATATTTGAATATGCCAATCCAATAAAGAGTGCCTCTGTTTAGTGATATTTCTACATATATATATATGAAATATTCCACAATATTTTTAATTTTAAACAATTTTTTAGAAATTTTTAATATATTTTGCTTTTCAACAATGATTTTGTTCTGTAAGAATTTTTTCTATTTTAAACATTGTAGTAGCAATATTGTAAGACATTTTAAGACTTTTGTAGTAGTCTATTATATTCTCTATTAATAAATATAAAGAACTGGTAAAATCCCTTAAACATTAAGCTCTTCTAAAGTAATACTTTCTTTTTATTCACAACGTTTTAGTTTCTGAGAAATACCATCGTCTTCTCTTTCTAGATGTCGACGCTTTAAATCATTTCTTACTATCTTGCACGCTTCGGTATTTCGTTGATGTACGATTGATTATCGTTCTACGTTAAGTCTTTCAAGTTTAAGCGCTTCTGTATTACGTAGTTAATCGATTGATCGTCGTTCCTTGTCAAGTCTGGTAAGTTTTGAAATACTTTACCACCACTTCCTTATCACTGCCCACACCGAAAACGCGTCGAATCGCCAAACGAAACCACTGCAGACGCGATCGCCGAACAAACTCTTAAGCCCAACCTCTGGTACCCTCCCTTAAACTAGGACTGGGGGTCATTGACTTACACGCGAGAGAATACCATTGAATATTTTTATTTAATAAATTTAATTAGAAAACAGTTATACCGTACAAACACAAATACTTAATCGGACGCGTGTCCTGCGTTACAGCCAAACGCGATTACTTCAGCCGCTGTCCAACGCATTCACATACACATTCAAATTAAGACAAGAATCGAATCAATAAATTAAATAAATAAATCAAACTATACTTAAATAAATATATATGAAAACAAATGCCTCAAAGGCTTAACGTTAGTTAAAAATTATTTTTAAGTGAAGCTATTGAGAGCCAACAAAACACTGCGCGTTAACACAACATAATGTTAGCGTCGCTTGAATACATTTACATTTTAGTCATTATAGTTCACTTTCAGTCACACACTCTCATAGTATTCACCGCTTCAGTTTGTGCATTTCATTATCCCGGCGATGTTCTTTTTATCGTTTTAAAATATCATTTCTTCGTTCGATATTCGAACCTCATTTTCGTAAATTTTCTTGACGTTTATATTCTAAATATTTTCTTAAACTTAGCATACATTTCTTTGTCATTAATTTTATAGATCATTTTTTGGTAAATTGTTTTCATCCATGGTTAAATTGAAAGTTTTAAGATAATATTTTGTTTAAAATAGTATAACTAATTTACTACAAAAACAGAAATTTAAAAATTTTAAATATAAGTTTAAAAAATAAACATTGTTTTAAAAAATAATAATAAATTTTAAATAAACTTCTACTTAAATATATAATAATAATGAACATTATTGCAATCACTAAAAAAATTTGAATTATTAATTTATTTAGATTATTTAAAAAAATAGAATTGAAGAAAAGATCATCCTATAGTTAATAATAATTATCTTCTACTATAAATTGAAACATCTTAATTGGAACCATACCGACATCCAAGGAACCGCTAGAAATATTAGAAATCTGTGACAAAAAAAACTGATCTAGAATGTACATAAGACATTTGATTCAAATGCGAAATCTATTGAAAATCACTCCCTCCACAGTTGTGGACACCTTGAATACATTCCCCTATTCATAGCAGAAGAATGGTAACCGTTTGTGATATTAGAAAAATCTGTGACAGCAAACTCAAGGAAAAGTACATAAGATAATTGATTCAAATGCGAAATCAATTGAAAATCACACCCTCCACTGTTGAGGACACCATGAAAACTTCCCCCTATTTATTGCCAAAGAATGGTAACCGTTGGAGGTATTTGAAATCTTTCATAGCAAAGTATCATTTACAGCTATTTTGAAGAATTATTATAGTGCATACCAATAATAAGGATCCGTTAGTTATAAGGAAATTATATTTCCATAATTTAAAAATTTTTACAATGAATTTTCCCAACATTTAATTTACACAACAATGAATTTTTCAATAGAAATCCTATCATAAAATTACAATACATATTAAAACTTTCTATTTTTCTCCAGCTATCAATTGCTCACTAAAATGCAATAATTCACTTATTTTAATATTAAGGAAATTTTGGCAAATAAAACCAACTTCTAAATCCAACAAAATATGGCACATTTTAGTCCCGAAAAATTTAAGACCTCAATAAGATTTTTTTATAGACTTATATTGTAGTGACCGCAAAGTCACACTCTTTATTCTGCGCTGATTACTCATCACAGCTGTTACTCATAGCTTATATTCCTTATGATCATACTATTTCACATTTACTCAGCATTACTCAACTACAAAACATAGCACTATTTCTCTATTTAAGGCTCTATCATACAGTCAATTCACTCAGTGTTATATCAGCTCTCAATCAGTTGTTATTTTTAACTCTATCATTCTGTTAGCAATCAAAAAGTGCAATTACTTATTATAATCTCATTCTGTGTAATATAATTTAGTGCTAAATAAAGCTATTATTATTTGTGATACTATTGTATGCAGTGTTACTTAATTTGTTAAGTTGGTCTAATACCGACTGTTTAAGCCACTTAATCTATTACTTAGACTATTGATATTCGATCTTAGTAGCGGACTGAATCCAGGATCGCTACAATATATATTTAATTATGCATTTTGTATTATAATTTTAATTATGAATAATTTTTTTATGAACTGAAAAGAATTAAATAAATTAAGAAACATTATTGAATTTTAACAAACATGTCCTAATATATGTTAGCGTTTCTTGTATTTTTAAAATAGTAATTATAATTTATTCTTATTTATTTTCAAAAAATCTCAATTAAAATAAGCTCATATAGTATAACAGAAATACCTCACTAAAAATAAGATGGGATTTCAAATCAAAAGTTTTTTTTGTTTTTTTAAAGATAAAACAAGATCGGAACGGTCATAATATCTGACTTGACAGCTTAAAAACCTTTTATTTATGTGTGTCATATTAATTTGGAACCAAAAAGTGGCAAAGCCTTTGAATTATAATTTCATAGTTATTAATTAGTGGTATAGCCATAGGTAGTGGCATGGCCATAGGTCTGGCATAGCCGTCAGTAAAATCCCTATATTAACATAAAGATCCCTTAATAAATATAAAGATCGAAATTGCTTTTTTTAATATAAAGATCGAAATCCCTTTATTAATATAAAATTTCCTTAATAAATATAGAGAAAACAATTTTAAAATACGTGCTGATTACTATGGTCGAGCTATTGTGTCTACAGACGGACGGACGGAGAATCCAAAATCCATATATCTGTCAAGTCAGATAAAAAATAATTTGATCGATTCATTATAAAAGTCGATAATATCTAGTATTAAAGATCTAGGGTAGTAGTTCTTCGAACCGAACCGAACCTAGAATTTTTATGTACATCTCTAACAGAACCGATAAAAACCCTGACAACCCAAAATAAAACAAGATCGATACTGGCATAATATATGACTTTGCAATTAGTTTTTTAGTTAGTTTATAGTCGTTCGTTCCATTTAGTAATTATTTAATATTATAGGATATTAACGGCATATGCCACGATATTTCGTTATAATTCGCTATTATTAGATATTTGAGGCAGATGCCACTTTATTTTGTTATTATTCGCTATTATTAGATATTTGCGGCAGATGCTACTCTATTTTGTTAATATTCGCTATATTAGATATTTGCGGCAGATGCCTTTCTATTTCGTTTTTATTTGATATTATTAGTCATTTTCGGCAGATGCCACTCTATTATTATTTTATTAAGATAGGAGTCTTTTTTGTTTTTTATATTAATTAAGGGGTTTTTTTGAAGATAGGAGTCTATTTTGAATGTAGGAGTCTTTTTTGCTCTTTATGTTAATAAAGGGATTTTTTTGGATGATAGGAATCTTTTTTGTTATTTATGTTAATAAAGGGTTTTTTTTTGAAGATAGGAGTCTTTTTTGAATTGTAAAATCCCTTAATAAATATGGAGAAAATTTCCCTTAATAAACATAGAGTGCACAGACGGACGGACGGACGTACAATGTGAAATCCATAAAATGATTTCTGCAAAGTCATATAAAAAATAATTAAAAAACTAGCATAATTTTGAATAATTAAATAATTATCAGAAAGCAGTTTAATTAAGAGAGTATAACTTGAAAAACTATAAAACTTATTGCATTAATAGATTACGTTTTATTATAAATAACTTAATTATACTAACTGTAATTAAAATTACTTTCAATGTTGTATTTAATACAATAAAAATATTATTATACTCTTGACTTAATTACTTAAATAAAAAATATAAAATGAGCTCATTAAAACTTGAAATTTGTCTTTCAATGTCTCATCCAAATAAACGTTTATTAAAATTTAGAAGCGAATCACAACCAATACATTCTAAATAAATTTTTAAAAATTTTATGAATAAACATATATTTATTTGAATAATAAATTAATAACAAGAACTGATTTAATTAAATACTCATATCTTTGAAAATTATTATTTTTTTTGCTAAATATTTAAATATGTAGTC
This sequence comes from Phthiracarus crinitus, assembly GCA_034698025.1. Lineage (NCBI taxonomy): Eukaryota > Metazoa > Arthropoda > Arachnida > Sarcoptiformes > Phthiracaridae > Phthiracarus > Phthiracarus crinitus. The sequence continues at coordinate 8,448 of JAQGAW010001655.1, forward strand.
TTAATATTTTATTTTCACGTTTGAATAAATATTAGAAAGTATTTCTTATAAAAGAAATAAATTTCAAATACTTCCTTGTTTTTTCAAATTAAATATCACGTTTCATTGGCTAATATCCAATCATCGATATATACATTCTTGTATTTTCAATACTTCTCTAAAGAATGAGAATCTAGTAATACAAGGGCACGATAACGCTTGGAACAAAACTAAACTGCGTTAAACAAGATCAAGGATTGGAATATTACGAAAATAAAACAAAAGAATTAATCAAAGGGTTAAAATTAGTTAATAAAAACACGAAAATAGATTTATTAGTGGACGCTTTAATTGAAGAGTTAACTAATAATAGTCCACAAATCAGTTATATGGTAATTGAAGATTAGATGACAACTAGGGGTGCAAAAGTTTTGAATATTTTTGTCCCGTCCCGTCCTGTCCAGAACCACTATGCTAACGAGCATTTTAAGCTAAATATCAAATTATATCAATATTTTTCAATTTTAAAGTCATAAATCTTAATTCGATTATCGTGACAATAAAATCAAATGTTGATTCACGTGTATGATTAGTTTATGGGTAACATAAAACTTGTTGACTTAATTTTTTATAAAATTATATTATCGGGATTTTTCTAACATACTTTACGAACCTGTCCCGTCCCGATAATTTTAGATGCCAATCCTGTCCCGATAAATCCCGAGGAAATTAACTCAATCCCGATCCTGTCCCGTCCTGTCCTGAAAAATTTTGCAGCTATAATGACAACTATATTTATGTTTCTCAGTAATATATTGCCAACAGAATTCATGGATCAATTATTATTATTTAACTCTTATTTTATATGAAAAATAAACTTTGTTTTCTAAAAAAGCTAATGCTTAAAAATCTTTGAATTATATTTAATGTTGAATTTTTATTTAAAAACCTATTTGAATGACATTATTTTTAATAAATTATTATTCAATAATTTTAAATTTTAATTAAAGTGTTTTAATTTAAGATCAAAATAGTAGTATGCATTGTAGTGTATGTATAATTTCGTCACATCACTAACTTTTAACTATTACACATTACTTTATGATAGTCTACTTTTAAGTTTATAGTTAACACACATTTATTGTATTCAGTACTTACATATTACTTGTATTAAATGTATTAATATCATACTATTAATTAAAGTATTTTGTGTAGTAAATGCGTGCTTATTTCTATTGAGTATTCACTGCCTATGCTTTATGTAAGGTATACTTACGTTAACTGTGCTTAATTTTATTCACGTGATTTTTCACATTCTTCTTCCTCAACAGTTGTGTGAGACACCAGCGCCGCTGAAACCAACAATTAGTTATACTAATACTAGTTGAATACAAAAGGGTGTATTGTAAAAAGTCTTTTAGGTTTATTAAAAATACACAACAATTCGATGCACATATTTTTAGATCTAATTTTAATTAATAAAACAAAGTTTAGAGTTCATATTTTTATTAATTTTAAAATATATTCTGATTAATTTTTAATAAAATAAACACTGAGCTAAAAATAGTGACATTAACTTACATTCTAACTAAAGATTGTGTTAAATCTAAAAATAATATGGCGTCAAACCCATGGCTCTTTTGCATTAGTCTCGATATAGAAAGTTCCATTCGGAAGTGGAACCGCTGTATCGCAATAATAACCCATTTCGGCGTAATCGTCTCCCCTATAAAAGTGATCAACTGGTTTCTCCATTGCTGGTACGCCGTCGAACCGAAACGCAGTCCTGAACTTATTAGGATTCTTAATGCTCCAAATGTACAAATACACTGCTCGTGTGTGACTTGTAGAGAATCCATTCCAAAGTGTGAGAGTATTATCTATTCCCACAGGATTTGTGCTCATTAAATCATCACCGATTGATTGATGCAATGGTGACCACCACTTCTGTACATCTGGTTGATTCCAGCCTTTGTTTGGGTAGAAGTCAACGGTTCCTAATGGTATTAGAGTTCCATAGTATGGTATTGCGAGTACCGAATGGTATCCGTCGGTGTGTATAACGTCAACAAATTTTGCGTCACAAGCGCTTAATCTTTTGTCTATGTTATCGACTTGAAACCCGAACCCCGCGGGATCGAGACCGGAAATTCGGTTGAATACTCCACTCATTCGACCTGCTTTGCCCATTAGATGAGCGCCAAGACTGTGTCCAATGCCCATAATTTCAATATTTCTGAGAGAGTTATTTCTAATTTCATCAAATAAAAAGATTTTTATAATTAATAATTAAACATACTTTGACTGGAGATTATTGAAAATAAGCTCTCGTTCTTAATATAGAAAGTGAGATAATTAATGTTAACAAATTGTTGGTTACCGAATTGATTCCGCATATTTTGCCAACCATTCACCAACGCCTTGTGAATTAGCGGCTGCCTGTGGATAATCAGACGGAATGAATACACTAACAAATTTACGTTTGTGAGGATTGGCCCCATTACCCCATCCAACGATGCAAACGGTTTGCGAGTTCTTTGCAATTAATGCATCTTTCATATCATGCAACCAATCCGTAAGAATATCACTTTTATAACCATGTGTTATGAATATTATGCGAACAGTATTCAAAAAACCATCGCTGTTCATGTCATTTACAAACCCTTCAACGCTTGTGTCGTATGGAAAAGATTTATGCGCACTTCCTTTATAGCATTCCAATGTCGGCTGTATTCTAGTTATATCCCAAGGCTGTGGTAATTCTCCGACTAATCCTTCTTGACTTACATTTTCTAAATCTTCTAATCTATTTTTAAAGATTATTTTATCATAAACATCTTCTTTATATGACTTGGAATATATATTATGGCTTCTTTTTTTGCTATAATATTTATTAGTATCACTACATTTTTCATCATTGTTAGCGGTGACCACAAATAGAGAATCAGAGCCAAATGTGCCACGAAATACTCCATTAATTTTATATGTTAGTGTAGTGTAAGTTTCGTCAATTAACTCCTCGTTGAAACCAATTACATCCTGTAAATAAGCTTTTAAAAACAATATACCAGTTCTATTACCAGAGCGTGACTTTTCTCTTATTGTCACATTCGCAGTGTAAGGAAGAGTGATATTCTCAATCCAATCGACGTATGAAACAACATTCAATGACTGATAAGGCGGTACATCAACTGTTTTCTTCACTGTATAAGTGACTTGTTTTGTTTCAGAGTAGCTGTTCGTTGATTGCCAACCATTTTCCGAACTAAATGTCGAGCCATACGAGTGAGTTGTAGTTTTTTGTGATTTTATAAAAAATATGTTCGTACTTAGTGTTGACTGTAACTTAAATGAGTCGAAAGTGCTAATAGTTTGCGATACACTTTCGGAAATTGACAGCGAAAGCGATTGGGTTTTAGTGACAGTGTTTGACAACTCTTGCTTAAGAGTGGCAGGACTATCATTGATAATAGTGGCTCTTTCGAGTAAATCGATTTGTTTTTGGTACGAACTCAATACTTCCTCGTCTGGTAATTCATATTCAAACTTATCCATAACAGCGGTTAAATTTATTTTTATCCGATTAAATTTCCAATAAAAGACATTATTATTTTTGAAATAATCGCAATAAACACACCAATGCCAGGCATTGTGTAAAATTGACTGATAAAATGCTTTATTATCTAAAAATTATAAAGTTTTCTAAACGGTTTAGTTATTTTTAAAATTTAATGAAATAATAATAAATTAAAAATGCTATGAAGTAAAATGCAATACAATTACCACATTCGGAAATTATGTACATTTTGGGAAACGACGAACCGTTAACTCTTAAATAACTTGTATTTGGTACCAATTTGTTTACAAGATAAGTTTTACCATATATTCTCGCGAAGTACCACCACTGCGCCTCATTTGTGTGATTAAACGTTTCCACCGGTTGAAGTCCATTGACCAATTTTTGCGATAATACCAAATTTGATGCAACATTTTGTACATAGTAATAGGTGTTAAACCTTAAGTCAAGTGTCTTTCCATCGTCTGATGGAACATTTTCAGAATTAAAACTCATAACACACACCGTAAGTATAATTAACTGCAAAATATTTAACATTTTCTTTCGCAAATTAAATTCTATATCAATAAATTTTATATTTACGAGAGAATATAATAGCATCAATTTTATAATTATTTTATTTTATTCAAAAAAATTTAACAAAGCATATTCAAGAAAATTATTTTTTCAACTGTAATAAATGTGACGTTTTTATCTCTAGAAGTGCATTGTAGATAAATTTTATGAGATACCAATTTCACGTATTATTAAATTATAAATCGTATAATAAAACAATTTGCATAAAAATTTGATTGTAAAAATCTTTTCATTTTGGCTTAATTTTATTTAGCTATTATTTATAAAATGCGACCGCAAATCTTCCTATATTTTTTCGATATATTCTAAATGTTCACAAAGAAGAGAGTTATTGATATGTTTCTCATTAATTTATTTTTATATCCAAGAGGACAACTCAAGTTCAGAGTTGGATTATTTCAGATGCATGTCTAAATTAGAATAATTAAGATTTAAAAATAAACTCAAAAAAATCTGTTAATGATAATCGAAAATATAAACCAATAATTACGCCGAAATTGCATAGAAACTCTATGATTGATATTTTAACACTTTCTGTGTTTGTAATAATATACGATAATTGTGGAATTAAATTGAGATTAAAGTATTCACGTTTTCCCATTGGTTTTATCAAAATTCATGTATCAAATTCTATTTTATAACAAAATGGTTTATAACACTATTGATCGCAAATCTTTTCAAGATTCAGATCAATATCTGTATAATTTAATTATTTAGTTTTGTTACATAATTCCAAGTTATGGTAAAGCATATAATCAATATATATTACTCGACCGAAATAAATTGGAATACAACCATATATAACATGCAAATACTGGATAGAAAAATATTCGTCGCATGAATGCCACGTGAGATGAGTTAATGAATTACTGTCATCACGCATAACATTTCGTTGCTTTTATTCACCGAATTTATTGTATTCATATTTATGATTACATTCGACGAATAATAGATAGTAGAATCGGTTAAAATATTAAAATTTATGTATTTATTCGAACTGCTAATAAAAAGTCTTATTGAATTGTTTCTAATCAAGCCATTAGTGATAAAGTTTCGATTGAATTTAAAAATATTTTTTTAAGATTTTGTTCAATAATTTCTGTGTTCAAACTATTATTCTTTATATTGTAATCATTATTGAAATATGTTTGATAAAGAATAAAAACATGATTTGGATAATTTTTATAATAAACAGGATTTGGATAAATTAATAATTTATGTTCATATGTTTGTGATCAATCAATATATTTGTTTGTCGTCTCATTAGTAGAGACGGGAAATTCAGGAAAATCCTTCTTTTTGTTGTACGCGATTAGCAATTATAACGCCAACACACCTATAAAAATGAAAAAAATTATTAATTAGTTGAAAAAAGTTTTATACTTTATACTTACATAACGCGTCGATACCTGAAAATAAGAAAAAATTATATGCTAGTCTCTAATCAGCACTCAATCACAGCAGTTGTGTTTACACGCTTTAAGCGTTTTGTAATTCAATAAAATTTTGATTTTAATTAATAATTTGTGATTTATTTATTAGTTAATAATAATTTAATTCGGAAGCGATTTAGTTATTATATTAATAACACTGTAAGCAGTGATCACATAATTTTTGTGAAGGAATCAGTGGAACACTTGAAGACATTCGTTGTCAAACCGAACACAATAACGCAGGTCTTTGTACGACCCCTGTGTGACAGATCGGGACCCGACGGCAACGCGTGAACCACCGATCAGTCCACAACACTGGTGGAGGATTGCGATCGTTATTTGGAGTTTGGTTTTGGTGGCGTATGTCTGAAGACACTAACGATTATCGAACACATACAAAATTTACGAGACAAAACGTTATTTTACATCCGAATATATACAAATTAAAAAGTAATATCGAAATTGAAGATATGGCAGATTTAGATAAAGCCAATTCAAAGAATAAGGAATTAGAGAAAGAGTTAAATACGTATAAATCTCAATATACAAGAGACCAAAAAGATATCAATCAATTGAAGAATGATTTAGCGATTCAAACCAATTCTCAGAGAGATTTAGAGAAACAGTTAATCGATACAACGAAGCAATCAAATGACGAATTGAATAAAATGCGGACAGATATGAATGCGATGTCTGATATGATGAAAACTTTAAACGCAACACTGGTTATATTAACAGCAAATCAAACGCAAAATGCATCGCAAATACCATCTGTTTTCCAACCGAGCGGTAACAGTACTAGCATTGGTAATGCTGGACAGCAATTGGTAACGGATCCAAACACTTCACAACAACAGTCAGTAATCGCTGACAATACAGTCATTGATCCATCAGTTCATTACTTAGCGAATACATTCCATTCAATAACGCAAACATTCACAGATACTGTTTCGAGAATTTCTACGCAAAGAAGCGATAATACGGAAAATTTAAAATTAGTAAAATTGTTTGAAATGGGAAAAAATGCGAAGCAATGGATTGAATACTTTGAACATCAGGCGAGATGTAACAATTGGCCACGTGTTAAGTACAAAGATATGGTTGGCTCACGTATTCACATAAATATTTCAGACAAATATCGGAAATTTTATAACGAAAATAGATTACAGGATTGGAGTGATTTCAAAGAAGCATTTATTGCAACGTTTACCTCAAAATCGTCAAAAATAGCAGCTCTAAGCCAAATTAAAAATCTCGATCGTGACAATTATGGCACAACTCGTGAGATCATCGATGCCTACAATAAAATTATGGAACCGTATTCTGACGACATTGATTTAATTTATCGTAATTATTTGGTCGAAAAGCTTCATCCGACAACTCAAGCGATTGTTGCAGCAAATAAATTAATCGAAGACTGCAGTACTGCTGAGTTCTTAGATTACATCATTCACGTCGATAATTGGAACATCTCTTCAGCGCGAAGAGAACGTGAAAAGAAATTAATAGCAATGGCTAGAAATACGAATCAAAATCAGATACAACAGCAGTCACAACAAACTAGACCTCAAATTTTTCAATCATCAAATAATCGGAACGATTTAGTTTGCGATTGGTGTTCAGGCAAAGGCCATACAGAAGCTATTTGTTACGCAAAAATTGATGGCAAAACCAGTGATCAAGCGAAGAAGGAACGCGAAGAAGCGAATGAACGGAAACGACTTCAATCACAACAAAATGCAAATCGCAATACACGTGTCAACGCAGCGACAGTTTTGGTCGACAATCAAACTAACCAAACAGCTGAGACATTAAACAAGTAAGCCTCTCTACTGATGGCATAGTAGAGGCGAATATTATTAATAGCCCATCACTTAATTCAGAAAAACCAATAATAAAATTGAAAATTAATGAAACGTTTGTAGTTAATGCTCTTTTAGATTCAGGCGCTACTCATTCCGTTATTCATAACAAAATCATTAATCAATTGAATATCGATTACCATAATCTGAACGTGAAGCTAAGAGGAATCAATTCTTTGGTCGAAGCAATTGGAACCGCTGTTGGAATAACCAAATACGAGAAAATAAATCGCGAAATACTATTCAATATTTGCGATACTATGACTTATGATGTCATTTTGGGAACGGATTTCATGAATCGATTCAATATTATTCTCCATATGGGAACTAATTCTATCTATTATGAGAAGAATAAGAGAAACCACGTATTTTTGGACAAAACAAAACAATTATTTAGTGTGAACTTTACTGTTAAAATAGCTGTTAAGAAACCCATCGCTGAGATTAATGTCAGCGATGCTTATATCGAAACCATGGAAAATATTGACACCATTTATAGTTCTAACTTAAAGCAAACATCAAAAAATGGTTCATTAGACGAAACGAAAACAACTAATAACGAAAATCGTGGAAATATTTCAGACATAAAGGCTTGTGTCTCACCCACGATATACAGTATTAAATCAAATATCGAAGAGTTTTCAACACAAATATCGATTAGCGAAGAGAAGCCAATTCTAGACTCAGAAAGCGATAATCAATACGATTACTACAGTAAAGTCATTGATATAAGCCACTTGTTCAGCGAAGACTCGTTTAGTGAATACAACATTAGCGAAACACTGTCAACAATTAATAGTGAATTCATTAATAGCGATACGGTCTTCGAAGCACAACAACACGATAACTACTGTCTGAACATTATTGGAAAGATTAAGCGAAACGATAGAAAAGACAAGAACTTATTAAAACGCTTTAAAGTCGATTCATTGGATTGCTTGTTTCATAAGCGAAAATGCAAATCAAAGTATGGTTTGAAGTTTCAATTAGTGGTACCGATATTATTAGTATTGACAATATTGACTGAATGTCAAGAAAATAATACATACAGTTGTTATGATAACAAGAAATTTATTAATACGAAGTATTTTTGGCAAAACGTCAGTTTCGAAATCAGACCATATATCGATGAGTGTCTAAAGTGTCAACAATGGAACGATAGATCCGATATCTCGAATAAATTTGATATCAATTCAATTAAATGTAAGAAGAAATTGAATGTTAGACAAATTAATCCTAAATTAGTTACTGTGAAGTCGGGAATAGCTCTCGGAGCAGACACGAAATTCAAAGATTTTATTCGGTATTAGTTATAGTATTTAGATTTTATGATTTAACAATAAATTTACAGATTTTATTTCTTTAACATTAGTTATATACAAATAATTTTAAAGTTTAAATTAGTTTATAATTAATTTTTGGTTTTTATAATGGATTAGTTTTGCTATTTATAACTTTTTATAACTAATTCATTATTATTACAATTTAAACTAAAAATAGTGAGGTTATTTAACTTAGTTTTATTAATTACAAATTTTAATTAGAAAAAAATTGTAAGCGTTAAGACATAATCTCATACTTTACGATATATACAGTACAACCTATTTAAATCCAAAAATTCTTTAAATAATTTAAAATTACAGATAAAAATCAATAGTTTGGTAAATAACTTATAAGCAAAAACACATCACAATAATAGTCATACATTTTCAAACATATAATTTCAATCATTTTTCTATTAAAACACTTTGTACTGATCACACAAGTGCTTTATTTTTGCAGAAAGCAATACATTTTTCACAAGCATTTCATTTTTCATATCAGACATAAAACCGAGACAATACAATACACAATAGTATATTAAATATTTATTTATGGGATTTTGTCAAACGCATAGCTATTAACGATTTATAATTTTTTTTATTGTTATTATTGAAATTTTTTCATTTTAATTATACGTTTTTCGAATTTAAATATAGGTTAGAAAATTTTCTGAAGTGTTCAGATTATTTTCAAACTAGCGGGGGGTAGTGTTGTACGCGATAATGCTTAACACGCGAACACTCATTAAAATGAAAAAAATTATTATTAATTAGTTTTGAAGGTATTGTTTTATATATACGTTACTTATGTAACGTCTCCTGTCGTGTTATGTCTAACACGTTAGTCTGTAATCAGCACTCGTGCTCAGCTGTTGTGTTTTATACGCTTTAAGCGTTTTCTGTATTAAATAAATTTTGATTTTAATTCAATAACTTGTGATTT
>JAQGAW010001656.1:0-18135 GCA_034698025.1 Phthiracarus crinitus
TACTTGAAATATTATGAAACAAAATATTATAATTTTTTAATATTCTTCTTATTAGTATTGTTTTTCCACTACCAGTGAATTTGGACATTAGCTCAGGTACGGTAATAAAGTTAAAAAATGATAGTGTACTTTCGGTTTTAATTAACGGTTAACACCGGTTTTATAAACTTGAACGATCATTAGATATAATAAAATAGCATGTAATCGTTAATATTTGTATTGATACAACGTTTTACCCAAAATAATTACAATTAAATTCATTCATTTAATTGTTAAATTCGCTATGTTATGAGTTACATATAACAATAATATCTTCTATAATCATCTCATTTATATCACTTGATTTTATAGAATAAGTTGGTTTCGAGTCAATAGAGATGTCTAAATTTTTCCACTTCTATTTGAAAGTTTTTTTCGGAAGATTTGAATTCTTCGATATTCGTCTCATATTTTATTTTAATAAGATCATTCATATACTAAGTCTTATAAACTGAATTTGTTGTTTATGTACTTATAAATTTAGTTTTATAACTTTCCATTAATTCTTAATTTATTCAATTATTTTGAGTTTTCTACTATTAAATTATATTATTATGTCTATAAAATACATTATTATTATGTGTTTTAATAAGTATAATATAATATTTTTCTAAAATATGGTTTACCCACAATAAAAACTTAACTAATAATAGTTATCATTAATAAATTTTAAAGATTAATTAGAATCTATATAAATACAATCCACAAGTTATTATTTAATCGTTATTTTTATTTTAATGAATGTCTGTTAAAAAATTACATTTTTAATGAATCCATGCTCTTTAATATATATTAAAAATACAACACAATAAATTAGATGAAACTTAAAAATTTATTCAAAATATAAAGAATCAAACAAAAGAAATAATATTTTTTATTCAGATTATCTTATTAAAAATATATACATTTTTAAGCGCATTTTCAGATATAACACTTCTAATGGGCTTTTATATTTATTAACCATAATAAATATGTTTGAAGGTACAAAAAATTTTAAATTTATCGAGAAATTTCCACTAATTTAATAAATATTCTGCTATTTATTGCTATAATATGTTAAAGGAAATATTAAACATTTTGTATCAATAATAGCAGTACATTTTTAATCAAATAATTGCCGCCGGAACGTAGCAATACATGTATTTGACGCCAGTGTTTTAAAGATTCTATTTGAGGTTCTTGTAAAAGATGTAACTATCACGTACATGTCAACCAAAGTGTTTTTTAAGTAAAACTTGGCAAATTTCTTTCTTTTCAAAGTTTAAACGTAAGCTTATGAAAGTTAACTGATGCTGTTATTGAAATTCGAGACGCGATATTTGCTGGAAACTATAATCACGTACAATTGATTGCCATTATGAGCCAAAGCGAAAGTTATGAGATCACGATTTAGATAACGGAATTGATCTATCAATTTTAATAACTTACAAAATTTTATGCTTTTCAAAAGAAAAACCTCGAATGAAAAGGAAGACGCGGTAGCGACCATTTGGCCATGAAAAGATGATAACATTACGAAAAACAATGAGTTAAAAATCATAGCTACACAAGGTCGTATGGTCTAGGGGGGTATCAGATCCAGAAAATTTCAATTTTTAAGGAAGGGGGGTAAACATTTCGGATTTTAATTACAATTTTTTTGGCCTTCAGACCAAAATTTGTTTTCAAAAAAAAATTTTCTAATTTTTTTTTCGAAAAAGGCCTAATCAACGCTTCCATAGAAAAAATCAACGGATTTAAACAATAATTTTTTCAAATTTTGTCCAAAATTTAAGGGGGTCACCAAAATTCATCGGTTTTGATGGAAAATTTTTTTACATTAGACCAAAAACTTTTGCAAATTTTCAAATTTTTTTCGTACAAAAAGTTTTCAATATTTTGGGTGGGGGGGTCAACTTTTCAAAATTTCTAGGGGGTTCAGACCTGGGCAATACACCCAACTTGTGTAACTATGGTTAATAATGAATGAATTTTGAAAATGAATATCTGAAAATTTACTAAAAATATGACTAAAATTTTACTTTAAAATAATCGATACTAACGTTATGTGTATGCATCGTGCTGTGATTTGTTTTCCGTCAAACGTTTAACATTAATATAATTATAGTAAGCTATAGTTATCATTTTAGGCAATTGTTTCTCAATATATTTTGATTTAAGTAGAGATTATTATGTTTTGATTTATTTATTTAATTGATTCCATTCTTTATCATTTAATAATAATTAATTAAAATGTGTTTAATAATGCGTGGACATTGGCCGATATAATTGTGACTTACTGTAACTGTGGACACTTGTTCTAATTATAATTATTGTTTTGCACGGTATTATCTATAGATTTTGCATGTAATCCTAAGCGTCTTTCAGTCTAGTCGGACAGATATTAAATAATATAATCACTTTTAAGGCGCACAGCGTTAACATATAGTGTAAATGAAAAAGAGTTTGATACATATTTATATCGATTATAGCATTTAATAAATGTTAGAAAATGTAAGAAAATAGAATGAAAGAACATCAAACAGACCGCCCAGTCTGAACGGACTTATGGTATAATCTATGGTATAATCTGTTTTCTATGATTAATTTAATAAATATCAAGAGCTGAAAAATTTTTATTAATAAAAGGACTGCAAACAGACCAATATTGTCAAATTCATAAGCTGGTCTTTTTTAAAAAAGTGATTTATTGTAATGAAAATTTTGTAGTGAAAAAATATAAGTTGGAAAATAAATTAAACATATCTGTAAATAGTGAACAGTCAATAAAAAATTAAATTAAAAAACGTATTCAGTTCAATCATTTATTAAAGTTATCGATGAAATTGAAATTAAGCTTATATTGGTTTATTATATTTATCTATGTATTTAAGGTTATTAAAGAAATATATGTATTAAATGTGAAGGAAATATGGCCTTGGTTTTTATAAATATTTTGGGATACAATTTCAATAAAAAAATTTCAGTTTCTTATATAAGATTTACGATTTGAAGTTAAGCTAACTCGACATAAATAGTTGAGTCTGGCAACATAGCTGGTTTTCATGAAATTTGGGAGATTTTTGACATTAATGTCGTCAAAGTAATAAACCTTCAGAATTTATGATGATTAATGAAATGTTACGTGTGTTTAAAGTTGTAATTTTAGGCAAAATTTGCAGAATAAACCCTATAAATACTTATTAAAAATGTTTATTATTACTGATGAAATAATTGCTGACTATTATTTATTATATTCAATATTTTAATTACAATAAATTGTATTTAAAAAATTTTTAATTATAGAAAATAATTGGATCTGGAAGATATATAACCACTCTTCCATATATTACAAAGCCAATTTTAATTTATGATAAAGTTTCATGGATTTCATGGATTTTCTGTGAAGAAAAGTGAATCATTAAGAAATATGCTATAAAATATTCAAAAAAATTTTAATTGTATTTAAAATTAAAATTATTTTATTGTTTACAATAAATCTTTAAATATAAATTTATTTTGAAAAGTTAATTAAAATTTGAAACTTCATTAATATAAATTAATTAAACCTGGAATTAAAACAATAAAATGTTTTTTAAGGTTATTTTTTAACAATAAAAAGCTCAAATAATTTATTTATTTTTAAATTTAAAGATCGACGCTCAGAGACCATTTATATTAGATTTATAAAACCAATATCAAACTTTTGTTCTGTGAGCTTCTTGAGCTTGAAAATTTCATTTATGAACAAAAAAATTATATAAAATTTAAACAATATTATCCAAATATAGCTTAGTTAAACCAAAAATTTTAATATTGATATAATTTATACCGATGAATATCAAATAAAACAATTTTTTACTTATTATAAATAAAATTTTATTATTATTTATTTATAATGGTTTATTTTTGGAAAATATTTTTTTACTTGTAAGCTTAAAATTAAGCTCAGGTGCACGTAAAAATTTATAAAGCTCAAGTTCAATTGTGCAACTTTATTTTAAGCTCATGCTCAAGGCTTCAAGATTTTGAGCTTAAGCTCAGGAGTTTTAAACTCATGCTCAGCAAATTTGAGCTTTCTACAATCATTATTAATATAACTTCAAGAAATTAATTTATTGCGCAACATTTATAGGATTAAAAATTTCAATGATTTCAAACATTATATTGCGCAGAATTTTTGCGCTAATATATACACTTTGGGAGATTTTTACTCAATTGTTCAACTAAAAAGTTATTTATAATAGTATTGTATAAATATCTTTGCTTAAAAGTTTTTACAGATGTGAAACATGAAAACTTTTATCCCAATATTGTTCTTGGACGAGATAATTTTATCTATATATCACTGATATACATAGGTGTTCAAAAATTTAGTTTTTTGACGAGTAATGCACTAAATAGCGATAATTTATACCCATTTTACTCTATTTTCAATTAAATTTTATGTTCCACTGAAGGGTTGAATTTTCTGTAAAAAATTAAAATTATTGTTTTCATGTAGTTTTATAAGTAGTTAATTGTGAAATGAATTTTTTTTGGGTAAAATTAAAAATTATTTTATTTGTATGTCACAGATACATGTATATTTTGAAAGAATTTATAGCTTTGAATTAAATAATTATAAATATTATAAAATATATAGCTAAAGTTTGTTTCTTGCACATGTAGCTCACGCGGAAATATTTATTTCAATTAAAATGAAAAGTAATAAATCCTTTCACATATAAATATTTCTAAATTGTGTAAAAATAGAAAATGAAATTTAACTACATATTTCTGTAAAATTAAATAAAAATGATTTAAGATAAACCAAGATATACTAACCATATGTTTATTTAATGTAATGACTTATTTTCTATTGACATTATTTTCACTTTGATATTACATACAATTATTGATTTAACAAAATAAAAACAAAATTTTAACATAACATTGAAGTATATAATAATTATATTATTTAAATTAATTTTTTCTTATTAAATATTAATTAAATACATAAACAAAACAAGAAAGAGTTTGAACATACACAATGAGCTCACTTAATATTTTATTATGAGATAATTAAGTAGGATATACCAAATTTTTAAGTATTTTTTGACATTTTAATTTTAGATTCTATTGTTAGAAAACTATATAATATTTTGTTTTTTACGCATTTTTTACTTTTACTGTTTATTGTTGCATTAAAAAAATTTAAAGATTAATATTATATTGTTATAAATAGTACTTCAGTAAGTGTTTCATGATTTTTGGTTCAGTTGTGTTTTAGCTTTTGTCGATTGAACATTGAATAAATCTTTGTTAAGCTGACACTAGTAATCAAAAGAAAAGCGAATATGATTACGAGTGTTAATAGTTTTAACTTGAAATAGGTTTTATTACGTATAGGTATACAAATTACTGAATTTCTTAACCTTAATTAAGCTTTAATAAAATTTTAGTTTTGTGTTAATTTGAATACGGTGTACAAGATATCACTTACTCGGCGGTACTGATTCCAGTATCACTAATATTTAATAAAAAATAAATCATTTAGTGTTTAATGGATATTGAATGCAATTTATCATTTGATATAATATACTTTTCGGATCAAAAGGTCCATATAAGTCAAATAGCATACACCAATTATTGGATAAACAATGCTTTACTGCAAAGTATTTTAATCTCTAACACCTGTTTTTCAATTCAAGTATTAGTTCCGTTTTGAAGTTTAATATGTAATATTAACATTTAGATAGTCCTTATTTTATAACTCTATACTCAAGTCTTGTTAAAATTTTGTGATTAAAATAATATTCAGTAAAGTATTGTTTATCCATTCTTTGGTAGATTTTGTTTTCCCTTTTTGAAGCTTTTAATCCGAACGGTATAATTGAATAGAGAAAAAATAAAACTTTGAATCAAATAACAACTCATAAATACGTTAATCATTCGATTCCATTGATTAGTTTATGTGTTTTGGTAAAAAGATTTGAATAATTAATGAATCTTTCTCACTTTATAATAAAATCAATAAAATTTTGAAAATCTTGGAAAATTATTTAAATATACTGAATTGAAAAACTATTTCGGAAAAAAATTAAAATTATTTGTAGAAACATTTTTAAGTAAATACATTTATCTATTAAATCTTAAATTAAAATATACTGAAAAGTGAGCTCATTGTTCATACTGTTTCTTGTTTTTATTACACTCACAATGCTTTGCGCACAAGTTTAATGCGCAACATCCTTAAGCATAAAGATGTCTACTTATACAAAAAATGTTAACTCAAAGGAAATAATACCAATGAATAGCTTTGCCGTCTATTTAATATATTATTGGGATATAAGTTAACCCATACATATTAAATTTCACTAATTTTGATTTACTTATGTTAATAAACTTATTATTTGTATAATTTATTACCATTTAAATCAATCGTTAATATGTTAATCTTGAAAAAGGTACAGTCAAAAAAAGATAATAACTAGTTAAACTAATGAGTGAGAGAACATAATTTAAAATTTTTGGAATAAGAAAGAGAATAATAGCATAAATTTTATTTGGGTACATTCTTTTACCATTGGGACCTATAATATGGCCATGAAAGAGAATCTGATTCACTGTGAATAAGCATTTACTTGGCCTATTCTTTAGTGCTGCTTTTATCAAGGGATCAAAGACAGATTTTATACTTTCAAAATAAGTGATAATATCGCAACTAAAAATTAGCAAATTTTTTTATATATCATTTTTTGTTTTAATTTTAAAAAGAAAGGTAATATATTATAATCGTTTCGTTATTTTTTGATGGCTTATTTTGATAAGCTTATGAAAATAATGAAAAAACAGTGTTACACCAGATTATTTATTATATAGCAATATAGTTGTGATGCAAAATGAAAACTGTTGTGTTCTTAATATCTAAAATAGTTTTTTATTTATACTCGGCATTAGAGTTTCATTATAATATATTTTAAAATGCTATTGAAGTAAAAGACTTAAATAACGTAATAAAATAATATTATTAATAATTTGAATTTGAATCAATATACATAATCACTTTTTAAGTATAAGGATATAATATTAGTGACAACTCATACAATGATTGATTTAATTTAAAGGTTCTATAGATTTAACTTATTTTAAATCAAACGAATAAATAAACCAATTAATATTAAATTAATTTATTTGTTTTAACTAAAATCGATTCAATCCTTATGTTAAGATAAATATTTTAAATATTATTTGACATTTTATTAACGACTTTATGGAAATTTTATATCGTATTCAATAGATTAGGATAAAACTCATATATTATTTAACACTGTGATACATATTTTTTACTTATAAAATATTCATTTGTTTATACCGTCGATAGAGTATTATATAAATATAAAAATAAATAACTCACTCTATAATTATGATTTTCACTTATTGAATATTTTGAATTTTCGATTGAATTTAATGTGTTAAAAACATTTAAATTAATTAATATAATATTTTTCAATATTTATAAGACAATGCATATTATATTTAAATATAGTTTATATTTTCTTAAAAAGAAATCAATTTCTATTTGTTGTCTAATTATTGCTATTTATCAGTTGATATTTTATTCAATAGAATACACAAAATATAAAACTGTGAATCAAATAACAGCTAAAGAAAATGTTAATAATTCGATTCCATCGATTAGCTTTATTGTGTTTTGAAGTCCATTTCCATTCCACATTGTCTTTGAGTAAATCGTAAAGAGGACAAGCGATGGTTGACATATAGTGAATGAATTTCTTGTGATAGTTGACAAGTCCCAAGAAACTCCGAACACTTTTAACATCATTAGGCTTTGGATCTTTCAGGATTGCTTCAATTTTTGTTGCTAGTGGTCGAATACCATTAGCGTAGATTACTTGGCCTAAATATTCGACAGATCACTTTGAAAAATTCACTTCTTTTCTTAAGTTTCATGCCTCGATCTTGAAGTCTTTGAAGTAACGCATTTAGATTTAGGTCGTGTTCAGCCTGATTTATGCCTCCAATGAAAATGTCATAAAGGAAAACAGAGACACCCTTTAGATCTCTTACGGTCTCTTCCATAACGAATTGAAAAAGATCTGGAGCAAAACTGACGCCACAAGAAACTCGAACGTAAACTTTTAAGTATAGATTGACAATTTGATTTATTAATATCAATATTAAAATCACCAATCAGTATAACATTTTCATTTATCAACTTTTTCCAAATAAGTCAAGATGTTATTTATGAGATTTGTCCTCGTATTTTGTTTTTGTTAAATTAATATAAGCAGATGACTAAAACTAAAACAAAACCTGTAAAAGTGGATAATTTATCGATTTAAGGTATAATTGTGAAGATTTTTAAGTAAAACAAATTTGTAGGTAATAAATTGAATCTGGCCTAATCGGGCCGGGGTTTTAACTTTCTGAAAAATTCGGGCTCGGGCCGGGCAAAACTTTAAACTTTCAGGCTTCTGTCGGGTTAGGGCCGATAAATAGCTAATAGATAACCGTAAATCAAGTAATGGTAAGCATCTGTTATTGCCGTACATATATCATTTTTGATATTGACATTAACTTGTTTACAATTATAAACGTAAGTATGTGATGTATTGCTAATGCCGAATAATGTAACCAAATAGTCGAATGACTTCGTAAAAGGATCTTCTGTTATACATAGCTTGACCTTAAAATTATACATTGCGTCTCCCATAAAGACAATAAACAGGTCGACTCTATCTGCCTCATGTATTGCGTTTAATTCTATTAAGTCCCTACTTAGCGTAATGTAAGACGAGAATCGGCAAATCTTCGGGTGTAACGCGGAAACAGAAAGAATAATCGCAGCCATTGAAGGAAAAGACAGAAGAGTAAATGAGATAATAAGTGACGAGAAAACCAGATGTCGAAAATGCGTTGCAATTTTTTACGTTGAGAATCGTTAAAATATGTGACGCGAAGACGACCTGAAAGCGATAATCAATCCTACCGATTGCGCCAGTAAATTGTAGTGTATCCATAGTAATAGCAGTGTGGACAATATTGGATACCCACCACAACCCAAGAGTACCACTAAAGAACCACGAGGATCAGTTACCACAGTGTCACGTAAGTGAATTGTATGTTAAGTATAGGACTCACTTTACATAAGTAATAAGCACTGAAAAGCACGCTATAAAATGCTTTATTGGAAACTAGTATTAACGAGTAAGTAATACATAACAACGTGGTTTAGTAAGTATTGTATAGTATGAATTTCAAACTGGAAGTAAAGTATAACAGTTGTTGGTAACTTATATACATGTAACAAGTAATGCATTATTTCTGTAATGGCATAAGTATAATGCCTAATAAGGAATTATTATAAGTAATTTGTAATGAGTAATTAGTGCAATACGAAAGTAAAGTAATAGCGACTCATAGTGAAGTGACTTAGGGTCACATACATCACAATTTTCTTTCTTAATAAGCACTACATTGTGGATAAATCACCGATAATTAGTGAACTATATAATGAAATAACTAAATTAGATTCAAATTCAATTTTAAAATATAATTACTTAAAAAGATATATCGCTATAATTAAAATTACTAACTTCTTGACCCCAAATTTTAATATATATATATATAATCTCTTTTATATTATGTTTATGCATTGTATCCTTAATTGCTGTCTTTAACGACGAATTATTTATATCTCTTTATACTCTATAATTATCTTAATATTTTGGTCAATTTTCCAAATTATATGTATTTATTATATATGCCGTACAGTCTTCTCAATATTATTCATATGTGTTGTAATAACATTTTATATTATTTATCGATTAAAACAAATGAGAGATGACATCATAATTATGACACAAAGCTATTCAAAAAGAAATACTTTCACAACAACTACATTAAATCGATTCAAACATTTGCGTCATTTGAATAATTATACCTTAAGTCCTATAATATCAATGCGAGAGTTTAGAAATCGATCCAATAAATGGAGTATGTTTTATCGAAAAAAAAATATAAATATAATGTTTATATGTTTTTTATAATTTTTAAATTCTTTAAATCATTTATTGTTGAAATATATAATTGGCGAACACAATAGATGTTGCAATTCTATTGAAGCATTCAATAGGATGTTTAAATCTATACTATTTATGTTTTATTATTTATCGATACCAATACTAGTAAATGCTTATATTATTATATTGTATAAACAAATTAACATTATATTTCGTTGGATTCTGGTTATTATAACAATTAACACAAAATTTTCATAATTTCATTTAATTTCTTTTTTTCTTCTACTTCTTCTTATGTACACTCCAATTATAACTTATTGTTTAATTTTCTCGCACACAATTCCGACAAAATAACACTCAATTTTCAATTTAAAGTTTCGAATATATTGTTTAGATTTTCAGAAAAACGTATAGGTTTTACATGTTTAGATTTGTTCACATATACTCGATTTGAATCGTTATTTTTTATTATCAATTTAATTGTATTTCTATTTCTCATATATGGTCTCATAAAACTTTAATCTAATATTATATAGAAATCTTATTAAGTTGAAAATTTTCACGACTTATTAAATCCAATCGAATATTGTTTTTACCAGCAATTCCTTTTTCTATATAAAAGTTAGTATTCTGTAGTAAAGTTTCCCATTCAGTTCGAATACATTTCCAGTAATAATAGGGCATATCAAACCCTATCACCCCACCACACTCTATCACCCCACCACACCCTATCACCCATTGATATAGGTGTGGATGGGGTGGAGCCCCCAGGAGACGAGCCTATATAGGGACAGTTAAACAAACAAACAAACAAATTATAAGATTTATATATATGACTAGAGGTTTAGCCTGACTTCGTAGGAGGAAATGGTTTGAAATTTAGAAAAAAACAGCAAAAATTGAAACACAAACCAGCCGAACCAAACAAAACAAACTGGACAAACAAAATCTCACACAACACGACCCAACAACAACCTAGCCAGTCCCACCCGACCCCAAACTCATCCCATCCCATCCCATCCTATCCCATCCCATCCCATCCCATCCCATTCCATTCCAATCCATCTTAACCAATCCAATCCCAACCTATCCCACACAACCGCAACCTATCCCACCTAACCCCAACCTATCCAGATTTAGGTTTAGATTGCCGGATATGGGCTTTTTCATTTTACATATTAGATGTCACTATTATTTAGTTAAATCAAAATCATTCGTTTTAATAGCTTTTCAATAGATTAATAGATGTATCAATAATCGCTACATATATATTCAATACTTATACACAGTATAAGAAGAAAATATTGTGTTTAATTTCACTTTTATGACTCACTTTATTAATGTGTCTAAAAGTTGAGCCTCTAATATAATTAAAATAAACCCTTCATAAATAAACTTTAGGACATACTGGGCTAAAAAATGAATAAAATGACAAAAGTTTTAAGTGACATCTATTCAGGCTAGATTTGAACGATTTTAATTCCGGAAGTCTATGCCAATATTTGACTGCATACGCATATTTAATAGTTATATTGACAATGAAATAATATACACGTTTTACATGTATATGAACAATATGCCCGTCAATGTATAATTAGGGATGACAAACAGCTCAAGGTAAACTTAAGCTAGCTTGGGCTGAGCTGAGCTTATAGCTCGATTTATTGATGCTCAGCAGCTTGAAACGTTTATTGTGCTTAGAAAATTAAGCTCAAGCTTGAGCTCATGGCATCGAGCTTATTGAGCTTTTTAAGCAAATAATTCAACAAAACAATAACGTTTTTATTAAAGATGTTTTCGAGTAGTAGTTATTCAACCCGACCCGAACCGACATATTTTAATTTAACCCTAACCGAACCGATAAGAAACCCCATAACCCGAAAAACCCGACAAATGACACAAAATTATTAAAAAAACGTTTAATAATAGGAAAACATATATCAAAAATAATATCTATGAGTTTACTATTCATTTATAATACTACTAATATATTAATCTTAAAATGTTGAAGGCATAAGATGCTTATAAAATACTTATTTGAAGTTTAATTGTCAAAATTCATATAGAATTCATTAAATTTCATAGGAAAAATTGATTATCGGGTTTTCGGTTTTTTTCTGGTTAACCGATAAGAAATTTATTCAACCCGAACCGAACCGAGTAATGATAAATAGTAACCCGAACCTAACCGAAAAGAAACCCGTCGGGTTAACCGAGCCGAACCATCTTTAGTTTTTATTAACTTATAACTTATAATTTAACTTATAATCTAAGCTCAAGCTTTCTATAAGCTGGCTTTTTTGATACAATACAATAGATAAATAATAAATAAGCTATCATTTAATCATTTAAAACAATAAAACACTTACGCTGGTCTGTCTGTGTAATAGAATAGCGGATGAAGTATACCTAATGGAAGTGCTATGAAGTAATAAAATAATTAGATTTTATTTATTACATTAAATAAAGTGATTAATGATTGTTTCAAGTGTTTTACTATTTCGGTAACATTTGGCTTGTGTTTTAACGGTAAAATGTTTTCGGTGTATTTTCGCGTTAAAGTCATTGGAAGATAATTTTGTAACGAATATAGACATTGTTTCCATAAAGGTTTAGTTTTTTCGTTTGATTGTATATTATGGAACACTTGTTGATTTTCTATATTATTTTGAAAAATAAAAATTAACATCAAATAATTTAATAATTTGATGCATTTCTAAACTATGTAAGTAAAACACTTTTAATTATTTATTATTATTTGTTAATGAATTTTAGAAATTTTTATCATTAGTATTTTTTACAGTTAAGGGTTCAATATTGAATAAAGCTGTTTACAGAACGGTTAAAACATCTGTTAATCGGGTCGTCTTCCTTATCGGATTCCTGTTTTTTAGCTTTTCGGATCGGTTAAACCGAATTCATTTTACACGAACCAGACAATAAACCAATAACCGGACATATAGGTATTATTGTCAAAAAATGAATTTGTTACTAAAATTATAATAAAAAATAATATTTTACATAATTCCAACAATTATTCATAAATAAATTTAATTTTGTTAAAAATTGCAAAATTATATAAATATAAATATGTATTATATTATAGGATTTCTATTCACTAAAATATTTTTATATCTGTTTATCGGGTTTCTGGTTTATCCTTTGGTTCGTTGTTTGTTGGTATGGTTGCACGACATTTACACTCTGTTCAGTTCTGATAAAATTTTAACGGTTTGTCTCAATATCCAATTTTACTAAACGTAAACAGCTTTAATATTTAATGAAATATTGTTTGCATTTTAGCTAGTCTTTGTAAACTAATAATTACCCAAAAATAATGGTCCGTCTGTCGAAAATCCAATAGTGTCGACCACCCTCCATCCAAGATAATTAGCGATCAGTTTTCTTAAGCAATATAATATAATAGTTAATTAAATCATAAATAATTTTTCAAAAAAAATCAGGTAAATAGAAAATTAATTAATTAATTTATGTATTTTACTCTCAATTAAGAAACAAGAAAGAGTATGAACATACACAAAGAGCTCACTTTATATTATATTATAAGTTAAATCAATAGGATATACCAAATATTTGTGTTTTAAATATTTTTTGTCATTTTAATTTTATTTTCTATTGTTGGACAACTATATTATATTTTGTTATTTACGCATTTTGTACTTTTACTAAATATTATTCTAATGAAAAAAATTTATAGTTTTATATTATATTGTTGTAAATAGCACTTCAGTGAGTGTATTATGAGTTTTGATTCATTTGTGTTTTAGCACTCGTCGAGTAAACATCACATAAATTGTTGTTAAGCGGACACTCAAAAGTATTATATATGATAATATGATTACGAGTGTGTTTTGTTTTAACTCAAAATAGTTTTAATAATGTTGTTTTAAACAATAGATTATCCAATTCTATCCTATTTTTAGCATAATTTAATTTATTTTAACGCAAGTTTTTAATATTTTAAAGCCATTTTAACAAACAAATAGTTAATTTTTAGACTTTTAAAACCCATTTTTAGTCCATTTTATGTCCATTTTTAGCATTTTTAAAACGCATTATTGTCCTATTTAAGCCATATAGGAGTCTTTTTTGTCGATAGGAGTCTATTTTTTAAAAAAATCCCTTTATTAATATAGAGAAAAAATCCCTAAATAAATATAGAGACCGGTCCACTGACGGACAGAGAGACAGACAGACGCACATTGCAAATCCAATAGCTCCTTTAGTTAAAGTGAGCTAAAAACCTTTTTTGAAACGACTGTAAAAGTTATTTGTGTAAGACAATTCAAACAAATTAAATCATTAGTTAATAAAATTGTATGATAAACTTTTGATTAAACTTTAGTTAAGATATTAGCATTGATATTACTAGAGATACACATTTTAACCGATAACTTTTGATATGAGCAGTTAACTGGTTAATGTTAATGTTAAAAATTTAGTAATATGGTTTGAGTTAAAGACAATAGTTAAAGTGTTTCTTATTTAACTCTAATTTGAAATTTTAATTGATTATAATATATGTAGTTGTAAAAGAGGAGTTAACTCGTGTCAAAATTTGTTTAACCATTCAAAGCTAAGGTTTAAATGTTATTAACAGGTTGAGGTTAAATTTAAAGTGATGAAAAGAGTTAGGGTTAAGAGTTAAGATACAAATTTAACTTTTAACACTTTAGTGGAATAACGGGATAAAAATCGCCCCAAACACACTTTGCGCGCGCATAACTTCTTTAAAACAATTGGGGTATTTTTGAGAGTTTAGGTATTCCTCTATTAACATATCCATAGCATATCAGTAATTTTTCGTTGAATTATCTCTAAAAGGAAAATTTTGCTAAGCGAATGACATACATAGGGTAATATTTCTATACCATTGTACCTTATAAGGATTTCAATGATTTTTAATGCGATTTTCCCAATTTAGTTAGCGTTTACTGCATAACAATAAGTGCATATGAATAGATCTTTAGTTTATAAAAGCACTGTTTGAATGCAATAAAACTTTTTTATCACATTGTACTTGTTGTGCTATCTTTTTCGATGTTCCACTGAAGTGATAACTTTAAACATCACTAGTTATGACTTTTATGACATTTTAGGCATTTTATTATTTTATTCACAAATTAAATTATATACTTTTTAAATTACTAAAGTTTATGCAAAATCTACAATAAATTTAAGTTTACCCGTACTTAATAAAATTATGTTGCTATGCAAATATATGTTCAGTTATTCCAACAACAAATTAATTTCTTTTGCATATTTTAATTTTTTTCTGGAAAAAAATTTTAAAATTTATTCTCAAGTAAATTATAAGTTGTTTTCAGTTATCACTGATTATTTGAAATTTATTTATTACGTTTAAATGAAGTGGTGTTTTGAATATTAACGATAGTAGATGTTTTAAACTTTTCTAAAAATAGAATGTTACAAGATTTCCAGATTTCAATTAATTAGTTTAATTTATATTGGTTTAGTTAAGTAAATATATATATTACAACTACTAATGAACAATCAAAATTTAATTTTTATGTTACTTAATCACACAGATTCTTATATTTTTGTGTAATCTTAAACTTTTTGTACACAGACTAAGCATTTAAATATGTATTCTAAAATTCATTTGTCGATTTTACATTTATCATTACATGTATTGATCATTAATTGTTTTGATCGTGAAATAATTTGCAATAAATATCGATTAGACGATTGCGCTTACAATGTAATAATGTTGGGTAATCCTAAGGGTAGCTTTCGGTGGACTAAAGTAGATGTAGATAACTATTGCAGGTAATCAGTAAAATACTAATAATATTAATATATTTTTTAATTTTATTTATCGGATTTGAATTATTAATTGAAAAAACAAGAGAGTTGCCGGTGAATATTAAATGTATGAAAGACTACACTAAAAAATGTTTGGATTCATTCACAAGATTGGCTTCTGGTCATTATGTGTCCGGAATTGTCAATTTTTTCAAAAATTTATGCGCCGCTAAACAAACATACTATTTCTATAGATATGAAAATAATTATTATTACCATAAAACAAATCACAGGAAAAATGGTTTAAGAGAAAAAATGTAATTATAATATGCGAAATTGTGATTAATTTTGTTAAAAATTCTATTTTTATATTTATGCTAGCAATAAAGCCCACCTTTGGCTGGAGATAAAGAAAAGTAATAATTGTAAAAAAATTTAAAATTAAAATCCACCCCTGCACACCCGGAACCCAACCATACCCACCCCGACCCAACTCAACCCACCCAGATCCAGATCCCAGACCCCAGACCCCTACCCCGACAACAACTCACCGGACCCTCCAAACCCCGATACGATCCGATTCAACACCGACCCACCCGAAACCGACCCAGAGCCATTCTGAATCTACCTCTACCCAACATATCCCCGCCTTGAACACAATTAAAAATATTTTCAAACATCAATCCACCCATTTGGGGGCATCCTCCCTCCAATCCCCTCCATTTGCTCCCTTCTTGTTGAGCTAGATCAATTGATATTGAAGGAGCCTATATAGGGAATGACAAACAAACAAATAGACAAACTTTGAGATTTATATATTTAATTTTGTTTTACAGATACTTTCTTTTCGAATGCCTTAATAGCGGTCTGAAATATTTTGATAAGTGCAGAAATTATAAGATTAATTCATTCGCACAGATATCGTTATTAACGACAAAAAGATTTAAAGTTCCATTGATGTGTTGGTATGTTTACTCAAGTATTAAAAATAAAACTAAGGAAGTATTAGTAGTTGTATTTCACAAACAATACAGTGATAGTGTTAAGTCTTTATACATTGAGCTCAAACTTATTGGCTAATTGAGAACTACGTCATATTTTCCATCCATATACTGTACTGCACTTTGAATTTCCCTCCAATATTTTATTGGTACTGCTAATTCTAATGTATAAAGACTTAACATTCACACTGTATAAGTAACAGTTTATTCTTTTAACGATTATTATTATTCTGTTATTTTTTTTATTTATTTAAACGAAATAAAATACAAAATGAGATTTTCTTTATTTTCAGTATTGTTAAATAATTTATGAAAATTTAATTCATTAAAAAAGTCACTACTGGTTAACCTTAGACTGTTTTATTGAGGCATTCGCAGAAGAGTCACGAAAAACTGGAATTTGCACGAAAGAACATGTGACTGAATATATTAGTCTTAATCAATCTATTAATGATTACATAAAGAAATATTGCGAAACTTATTTTTATGGTTCGGATAATTGCAAAAACATATTGATATCAAACAAATTAAATAAAAACCTAACATTAAATTTAACAAAAACGAGTTTACCACAAATTATTGAAATATTTCAAAGTTTGTGAGTTTTATGTTTTGGCATAAATATATTCTTTTAGTGGTAATATTTTAATTATTTTAAAACTAACATTAGTTTGATAAATATTAAGTTTACAAAATAATAAAAAATTGGATTGTAGTATTGTTGTGAATCTTTATGAGTAGTAATAGAAGGACTGTAGTAGGTCAGTATAATAAATACGCCAGACAGTACTATGTATGTCCGTATAAGAGATATGCCAGCAATGTTAACCAAAGCACAGTAGCTGTGGACGAATATGAACCACAAGATTTCTCGTGATACTGTACCACGTTTCATGTCAGTGAAACGTATATTAAATAAAGCACTGAATTATGTTATAATAAATACTTGAGTAAATAAAATTATAGATAAAGTAAGTTTTTAACACTTAAAACTTATAGTTAAAAATATATTGAGAGTTAAGATTAAAAATTTAAAATTTTTTAGCTCACTTTGTAAAAGTCAGCTATTGGATTTGACATGTCTGTCTGTATGTCTGTATGTATGTGGACCGGTAAATCTCTAGATTTATTAAGGGATTTTTTCTCTATATTAATAAAGGGATTTTTTTAAAAAAAAAGACTCCTAAATGGCTTAATTTGGGCTAAAATGACTTTAAAATGGCCTTAAAATGGCCAAAAATGGATAAAAATGAACTAAATATGGGCTTAAAATAGGACAAGAATGCGTTTTAAAAAGCTAA
>JAQGAW010001657.1:0-18133 GCA_034698025.1 Phthiracarus crinitus
TGTAATCTTTCTCTTCTTTCTTTTAAAATATATTTATAAATAGAAAAGCTTCTTTAAACAAACTTTTTAATTACACAAAATTTAATTTGTAATTTATCTGTGATTTTTACACAATTTTTGTTATGAATATGTGCCCATATTTTTCGTATTACGTGCTCGCATACCAAAATTTGGTTACAAAAGTTTTTCAGTTACAACTGACGGCTATGCCACTACCTATGGCTATGCCCTTATTTAATAGCTGAGAAATTAAGATTCAATGGCTATGCCACATATGGATGTAATTTAATATGAAACCCGTATTTATATTTATAATAGGAATCGAGTTACTATGCCACTAATTAATAGCTAAAAAATAATAATTCAACGGCTATGCCACTTATTGGCTGCAAATTAATATGACACACATAATAAATATTGAACCCATAATTTAAAAGATCTTTAAGCTGTCAAGTCAGATATGATTACAGATATGATTACTGTTCCGGTCTTGTTTTAAACCTTATTTAGGGGTGGTTTAAGGGGTTTAAAGGCGGGTAAAAAAACCTATCTAATTATTGTGGAAAAGTTCATTGCATTGTATAGATCACTGATCTTTGTATTTCCCTCCAAAATTTTATTGGTTATTATGTTTCTAATGTCTCATTTTTACATACACCGTGTATAAGTAGTTTAATATTTTTATTGAAATAATATGTTTAAGATTAATTGGAAGCTTTAGCTGCCACACGACACTCTAGTAAATAGTCAATCATACAAAGTTTTGCAGTAACTGCTAATGTAATTCTTTATAAAATTTTGATTTTTATTCCGAATGCAATTCTTAAAGCTTAAAGGAAATAAATACAGAATTAAAATTTATTTTACTTTATTTATTTAATTTTATTAATTTAAAACTTTTGAAAAGTTTAGGAATGGATAAAAATTAGTTTTACTAAAATTATTCAATAATAATAATACTGTGTTAACTGTTAATACTGTTTTATATTAAATAAGATATTAATGTAAAAAGAAAACTAGATAATTTTAAACATAAGTACAAACATTTCCCATTACATCGCTATCGTGCAAAATATATGTTTTTGTTTTTCAACTTCAAAATATACCAATAATTAAAATGAAATTTAATCAATTTTGATAACATGTTATTTTTATAATAATTTCACTAAATTGTAGGAATAATACGAAACATTTATATAATACAGTAATTGAATAAGTCTTACAATACAACCCACACGTGGGAAAATGATAAGTAATAAACCGATGCGTTCTAAGCATTCATTGCTTTATATACTACGAAATATTTACTAAATAATTATATTTTTGAACTCAATTACAGAATAATTGTTAATTATTAATTTTTAATTTTAAATCATGAAAACGACGGCATTAATAGTATCTTTATTTTTTAATATTTGCTTTAACAGTAAGTTTGAAAAATTTTATTAAATATATCCATAACGACTGTCCGAATATTTTAATAAAGTTTTTTCACTTACTGGACAGATATTGATATCCACTTAATTCTGGATAATATTTCGTGAATGCTCTCATTCACATCATCAGATCCGTTTAAAATAAATTTTATTGAGATTTTAAACTCATAACTTTGATGAATGATTTTAACTTTTCACTCACAAAAGAATTAATATAAAGTTGTGTCTGATTAATAAACTTTGCTTTGATGTTTAGTTTTAGATATGAGAAAACTATTTACATTGTTTAGCTTTGAGTTAGTTTTATAAATCTCAAATAACAAATAATATGCAGCAATCATTTACTTTCATAAACTTTTTATGAGTTATAGCTAATTACAGTCCAGTAAGTGAAAAAACTTTATTAAGTTTGAAAAAGTTTAACATGTTTTTCATACGATTTATCTTTAAATTAATTATTTATTCTATCCATAAGTAAATGTTTCGATATCAGTGAGTATTCGACATAAAAGAGACTTAAGAAGTGATTTGATAGCAAACTCGCATTTAGTAGTGTCAAGAGCTCATAGTGTTGTCACGGAATTGAAGCAACAAAACCATACACAAGAAGCTCATATTCTTTTGATTGAAGTATAAGCTAATCTTACCGAAAATGTTGCCGAAAAACTAAAATCGAGTACAAATGAAACGGAAATCATTGAATTGCAGCGCAGTTTGAGTAATATTCAGGGATACCTATTGATTGAGTTTAAAAGAGCAGGTCTGCCATCATTTAGTTTTGAAGAGTTAAAGTTATCGCTAATAATTTATGGCGAAGAGATAATCGAGAGAGCGGTTCGAGAAAGAGATAATCTAAACAAACAGAATAAAACAGATTCGGTTTTATTGATTGATACGAACGTGAAAGTAATAAATCAGTCAGTGATTCAATTAAGAAATGCTTCACTTATTTTCGATATTTACTTGTCTGAGGTAACATTATCGGTTGAGATCACAGAATTAGAGAGAGTTTTGTACGGATTAGGCGTTGGTTGGGATTTGGAAAACGTTGTGTACATTGAATTAGACAGAGCTAACAATTTGGAAAAACAATTAACTGCTGCTATAAATAAACTAAAAAATAGCGAGAAATTTAAAAATTTAATCATTAATAGAACAGAATTAATTAATGGCATGGAAAGTGATATTCAAAAAATAGACGATATATCGAAACAGCTAAGAAATTCAACCGATAATAAAACGATCGCCTATTTGTCGTTCGAATTTTCGTTAATGGAGCTTAGATTAGAGAGTATGCTCACTCTTTTAAATATTGAAAATGTTGGCATTCAAGAACGACAAACATTGTTAAACCAAATCAATGAATTGGATTTATCGATTGATAGTATATGGAAAAAAGGAGTGCAAAATCGTACGCTTGAAATTATTTTGAATACTGGATTTCAAAATCTTATCGATTTGAGAGCTGGCGTGCAAATCGCTGTTTATCCGTTAGATTTGTTGTTCTTCGAGTATAGGTTTAGAAATTTTGAAAGAAGTATTAAAGATCTGTTAAAAGAATTTGGAGTTTAATTAGAATTTCCAACGTTTTTTGGTTTAAATATCGCTAAGAAATTTCATATCTAAATTTTAAATAAATTAAATTTTAAAAATATTTTTTAATTCAAAAGTTTATATTGTTTTAGATATCAAAACTTTTTCCTGTTTTATTATATTTTTCAAATAACTATTAATCTTAAGGTATTTAAATCAAAATAAAATTATTCGCAAATCTATAAAATGTATATAATCTAATATTTTTATTTTGGACATGTATGGCACAAATGTTATCGCGACCCTCCTATAAGTATAACCACACACGTTATGGCGACCATTCATTTTAGTGCGATTCATCCAGTATCACACTTACATTTGTTCAGCAACTATATAATTGGGATGAGTAATGGTAAGCATAGGATGTTCTGTAGTCGGTTTGTTTGACGTTTTTTTGTTTTTCTAATATGCATCAAATATAATCGTAAATAAGGAGCGCAATTTTATCAAACTGAGTAACTAATAAAGAGTTTGATGAGGAGCCTAAGAACTTTGATCTTACGTGAAACGTGGTAACTGATTCTGGTACTTTTTGTGGTACCCACTGATATCAGTGAGTCCCTCATCAGCGATACACTTAGGTGTGTGGTGTGGATCCACTACGGCCTTAACTACTACCACCACACATACACTTCGCATTAGACTCCGGACTGGGCCCCTGATTTGTCTGGCCCAGAAGAATTTTATCCGGCTGGGCTGGGTTCGGCCTTAAAACAAAAAAGTCGGACCTTGAGTTAAACAGGAATTAAATTTTTCTTTGCATATTTTGTTTTATAATTGTTAAATGAAGTTTTGTTATATATATTTATTAATAACTAGGGCTTCAATTTTTCGGGAAAATCCCGAAACAAAATATCAATGCAATTTTCGGGAAGTTAATGTTATATGATAAACTCAATAAAAGGATCATTTTAATATAGTTTTTATTGTCCCAATTTTCCCGAATTTTAATATAAATTAATTATTCCCGATTTTTACCCGAAATTTACTGAATAATTGAAAATTTTCCCTATTTTGGGAGTTTTACCAGTTTTTCTTGAATAAAAAGTAAAAACTTCAAAAAAATTTCAAATAATTTTATAAAAATTTTATTTCAACTAAATAGTCTAAATCTAAAAATATAAAATTTAGAAATATACAACTAATTAAACGTTAAAACTTATTTAGAATCAACAACACTAATTTTAACATATATTTTATTACAGTTTAACAAAATACATTTCCCGAATTTTCAATTTTTATTCCGGAATTTAATAGATTTTTAGCTCCCGAATCCCGCCCGATTTTGATGGGTTTAAGTCCCGAAAAATTAAAGACCTATTAATAACATATAAAGACCAATAGAAATGTATATAAAACTTTAAAAAGTACAATATTTATAATTAAATTCCGAAGATAACTGAAATTTAGAGCGATAAAAAATTTAATTAATCAGACACATTGCATTGTGACTTGTTGGACCGAATTGGGCCGGGCTTTGGATTATAAAATATATTCGGGCTCGGGGCTGGCCGGGCCTCAGCCTATTGGGCCTTAGTCGGGCTATGGAATTAAATATTTTATGATTTCGAAGTCTACTTCACATACTTACTATACTTACTATTTTAATTAAGTAATTTTTATATCTAATTAACAACAATTTAAAAATTTTAGCAGATAAAAAACAGCTCCTCTTTTATGCCTATAAGTTTAAAGATCATATTTAATAATTTAAAACATTATTAGTGATCTCCGACACTATTTATTAAAATAAAAAAACTAATTAAATTCATTTTTATAATGTTAAATTCATTTGAAAAAGAAAAAAAAACAATTGAAACATTTCAAATTGAATAAAATATGTTTTATTAAAATGTTTTGACAAAAAATCTTAAATATTTTGTCTTAAAATTTGTCCCAATATCAGAAATATTTTGTACCAAAATCTGTTCAAAAAGAGTTCCTTAAAATGACCATGAATTCCCAGCTCTAATAATTACACATACGCTAACCCTTAACATGTAAATTATTCAATGAGTGTACAAACACATTAACTTTGAGCAATATTAGATATATCATACATACTCTTAGATATTGAAGCGCTAAGGCGTCCTCTTTTATGTTTTATCTTTCATTTTTGTTATATGTATCAAATACATGTAAATACTAATACATTTTAAAACTTTTTCTTTCGGTGACCCAAAATATCTAACAAAATTCTACTTCGACCCAAAATTTGTTTTTCAAAAAATTAGCGAAATATTATGCACTCAATTTTTCAATATTTAGAATATTCCTACTAAAACATTGTAATAAGAGTGCTTTTTAATCGGATATGTTTAATTGCTATTAAATTCAATGATCTAGCTTTTAATTCATTTTATTTCTTAATTGAATAATAGGTAACTTTATTTTACGACCAATACTAATATGATAATTTTAAAACATTTATCGTTGCATTAAGCTCAACAGACTTACGCCAATTGCGTCATAAACAGCTCATTTATTAAATTGAGTATCAAAAAATATATTTATTAAACTAAATAAAATTATCTAAATTTTAGTGAAAAAACAATAGTCTAATATATTTTGTCTAAAACGTATTTTAATTATAGAGTTTTAATTATTAATTTTCAAAATTCGTCTTCAGCCAAAATGCTTAGAATTTAGTCCTCTATCATATAAATATTTTTATAATTCTTAAAAAATGGGGCACAATCCTTATGGAAGTTGGCGGTATAAGGTTGAGCTTATTAATTTTAAACTGTTCTTGAGCTCAAAGCTTATAAATAATTTTCAACATAAAATTGGTTGTCATATTAAATAGAATTAAAATATTTAATACAATTATATATATAAATTACGTTTGAAAACAGTTGTGTTCAAATATTTTTAAAAAATAATAGTATTAATTTAAAAATATAATTTTTATATTAGTTTAGTTTGATTATAAGCTTAATTCCCAGAGTTTTGAGCTTGAATTTTTTTTAAGCTTTTGAGCTTGAATTTTTTTTAAGCTCAATCTTGATTGAACTTCAATGAACTTCAATGAACTTCAATAATTAGAGCTTAGCTCAGCTCAGCTCAAACTTACATTAAGTTTACTTGAAACTTATTGTGTCCATTAATGATGGAACAGATTAACCCTTTATCAGTTATATGCGTTATTAGATATTTGTTAAATAAGAATTCAATAGATAACAATAAACATAAGTACAAACAATTCCTTTAACAGTACATTGTTATCAACCAAAACTTTATTTTTTTCACTTTTAATTAACCAATAATTGATTGCATTTATTATTTTAAACAATTTTGAAAACATGTTATTTTTATAATCATTTCATATTTTTTGGAAAAAGATTAAACAATTTTGATGATACAATGATTAATTAAGTCACGTAAGCAAACCAACACACGTGTGGGAAAATGATAAATAATCGATATGTTTTAAGAATTCACTGCTATATATAGAACGAAATATGAACCAATTTATTAATGTATTTTTGAAAGTAATTACTGTATATTTGCTAAATATTGCTAATTTTTAATTTTTCAATCATGCATACCACAGCTATTATTGTATTGTTGTTTCTCAATATATGTTTAAACAGTAAGTTTAAAAAAGTGTAATAAGTTTTTCATATGATTTATATTTATATTTAAATTATTGATTTATTTTATCATTAAGTAAATGTTTCGATATCAGCGAGTATTCGACATAAAAGAGACTTAAGAAGTGATTTGATAGCAGACTCGCATTTAGTAGTGTCAAAAGCTCATAGTGTTGTCACTGAATTGAAGCAACAAAACCGTACACAAGAAGCGCTTAATATTGAAATGTATGCAAATCTTACAGAAAACTTGACCGAAAAACTAAAATCGAGTACAAATGAAACGGAAATCATTGAATTGCAGCGCAATTTGAGTAATATTGAGGGATACCTATTGATTGAGTTTGAAAGAGCAGGTCTGCCATCATTTGGTTTTGAAGAGTTAAAGTTATTCCTAATCATTTATGGCGAAGAAATAATCGAGAGAGCGGTTCGAGAAAGAGATAACTTAAACAAACAGAATAAAACAAATGCTGGTTTATATACTGAAATGCTTGCGGATGGTATAAATCAATCAGTTATTCAATTAAAAAATGCTTCACTGACTTATGATGTTTTAATGATTGCGCTAACATTATCGAATCAAATCACAAAATTAGAGAAAGAATTGCTTGATTTAGGCGTTGGTTGGGATTTGGAAAACGTTGTGTACATTCAATTAGACAGAGCTAACAATTTGGAAAAACAATTAACTGCTGCTATAAATAAAATAAAAAATAGCAATCAATTTGAAAATTCGTTCATTAATAGAACGGATTTAATTAATGATCTCGAAAATGACATTCAAAAAATAACCAATATATCGAATCATTTAAAAAATACAACCGATAATAATACGATCGCTGATTTGTCGTTCATATTTTCAGAAATGGAGCTCAGAGTTAAGTGTGAGCTCACTCTTTTAAGCCTCGAAAAAGTTAGCGTTCAAGAACGACAGACATTGTTAAAAGAATTCAATGAATTAGAGAAGAGTGTGTGGAGAAAAGTGGTAGAACTCGATCGGACACTTGAATCTGACGAGTTATTGACGGCTCGAATGGAAAATCTTAGTGATTTAAGAGCTGTCGTTCCAATTATTGTCTCACCATTAGATTTGGTGCACTTTGAACAGAGATTTCGAAAGCTTGAAATGAGAATTAGGTATCAGTTAAAAGAATTCGGGGTTTAATTAGAATTTCTAAGATTTTATGTATGAATATTTCTAAGGAATTTTATGTATGAATAAATAACGTGTTCACTGAATTTTTATTGTTTGTTTTAATTTTTGTTTAATTCAATCAAAAATATATTTTATTCGGTCATTAAGATAAATAATTCAATCATCGTTTTAGAAAAGCTTTTGTACAAACTTTTCCAATTTTGGTATTTGTTTTAAAACAAAGATGTCGCACATGTTTCGTTGTTTTGCTAACGAAAAAATTATTATTTCCTATTACTACGAGTGAAGTTTTCACATAAATTTTTTGAAATAAATGCTTGTACACTGTGGTGAGATCATTCTTTATAAATGATAGACCAGATAATTAGTAAATTTCGCTTTCTATTAATCATTTATAAATATCTTTTATCATTTATTTAAATTTTTACTCGATATGCGCTTTCAACTAATACACGCCACAAAATCATAATGTAAACAATTAAAACTTAAATAACTTGATTTAGTTATATTGAAATTGAATGAGTCGTGCAATTAAATCATTGAAATTAGTTAGTCATTCATACCACATCATCAAAACAATGACAATTACTTTTAAAAATGACTCGTGCTTTTATTATAGTTATACTAATTTAACACGAATTACTCAAACAAAAATTTATCGCTCAAATAGCGAGCATTAATATCGAATTATGAAAAATTTCACGCAGTAATTGTCAATCAAAAATAAAATAATAAACAATAATTACATGTGAGTTACATAACAATAGTTGGTGTATACACGTACACACATTAGACATCTCGACTCTCTATTATAGTAGTATTTCTAAATGCTAGGTTACGCGACTAACGTATATCGCATACTATCGCAGACTCGCACACAACACCGCATCGACACATCAGTTTTATGCGCATTTCCTGGCAAACGATTATCCGAAAACAGTGAAAACGTTATTCAAAAACCTGCTCCAATCTTTGAGAGCCACAACAAATATCCAGCATATCCTTCCTCAGTTTGTCCTCTAATTTCAAGGCTATTCACCAGAGATATACTGAATGCAGTGTACATTCATCTGATAGAGAGTTGTTTCCTTTGGTAGACTACGACTAGTTTGCAATCGACGGTTGCTTAAAGCAGTACAGCGTTAACTTTTATTCGTCAAGTGTTGTGGCTTTGCGTGTAGACTTCAAAATTGGATCATAACTTGCTTGCTATATATCCACATAATATTAGATAATGTTCCCATAGAACTAAACATTTATTATTATCTGCGAAATCATAAAATTTCTATCGCTTTACTTACGGTTAACTATATTATACTGTATTTGTTCAGTTTGTTTGTATAATTCACATCGGCTTCACTATAATACGTGTATGCAGTTTGCAATCTAACAAAAGGAGAGAAATGTCATCGCAAATTGATCCGGCGTTTGATATTATACCACATAATTCTACGTTTTTCTTCGTATGGAGAATTGAGGTAATATTATTATTTTTTAAATCAATATAATTTTTTATTAAAAGCTTTTTGATTTAATAAAAATAATACAATCGATTTTAGTTTTAGTAACGAAACTCTAACTTAACATTTTTTTGAAGCATTGCTTATCTTTATTGTATCTGCTATTCAGTAATTAAAGCTTATGTCACGGCAAACAAAAAACAAATTTTCTGAAATATAAGTTGTAAAAATTATTATTGAGTTTTTTAAAGGTTTTTTTTGTGTAGTGACTTTAAAACATGCGTTTTACGGCTTGAATTTTAAATTGACTTTCAAAAATTATATCATTTGATGACTCATAGCTAAGCTATGTTAGCAATTTCTATAATTTCACCGATTTTGTTGTGAAAAATTCAGTTTTCAATCCTAAAACCTTGGTTACTACTAGAAAGTGTTACGGATTGTTATCCTATGCCACTCGTGTGTGCTTTTCATTTAAAAAGGGTTTTTGTAATAATTTTTACCGTAATTTTCATACTTCAGAAGAATTCTATAAATTACTGTAAGCATAACTGCGATGGAATTTACAGCAATTCGTTGATTCATATGCGTTATGGTAATCAATATTCTTAATTTATTTGACACACTAAAAGAATATACGAAACCAAAAAATTTAACATTAATTTGTAGAATTTAAAAAGCGTTGTTGACTACAGTAATAATTAATTAATTAATTACGTGGAATTTATGCTGTAATTAACGCAGTATTTAATTATTAGTTTAAATGCTATTAAAATAGATAATTTCATTACTAAAATATTGCTTATACAACATATTTAATTAAATGTAATTATAAAAACACTAATTAAACGTGGAGTCTATAAATGAATTTGAATCGACAGTATATAATGCGGTGCTATTAACGGATATAAAGTTTTTCATCGATAACAACGATTTAAAGGAATAATAAACAGGAATAATTGGATATCTGCGTAAATCAGTCGTACAATTTAGGTTCATATACAAAAATGACGGGAAAAGCGCTCGATTTTCTAGTCAAAAATGTTAGCTTTAGTTTTGCATTAAGTTCTTAATTAAAAAAGCTATGGTATAATAATTTTGCAAAACTAAAACTATACAAATAGCTTTTAAAATAGATATAAAAATAGGCCATAATAATGTTGTTTCTATTAAGTTCTTTAGTGATTAATAATAAAAATACTGTCATTAAATTCAGTGTAATGGTATTTCATAATCAACCGAAATATACTTTATTCAGTTTTAGTAGTTGTATAGCATTAGTAATTCCGAATAATAAGCGTTCATTCGTATATAATAATGGAATTTATTTCTGTTTCACTATGAAACATGATATAAAAAGTTATTATTGTAACGTCTATTTTATTAATAATATTTTTATTCTTAAATGATTAATCATTTTTTTCGTACAGTAAGTTCAGTATTTTACAGCTTAATGAAACTAGTGATAAGACAATTTCAGTTTCGGTTTCGTAAGAATACTTACGAGGAATCGTTATAGAAACTTGAAGATACTTTGAATAATTATATCTGTAATGAAAAACTTTAGTGGGTTCTGAATCGAAAATTGTGATTTATAATGGAAAATCTAATTTATAATTTTTAGCAATTAATTATTTAAGCCTTGTAACAGTTTACAGTATTGTACTATTTTTTAAAAAAAATTAAAAAACATGTCGTTTGAAAATTCATAAACACGAAAATTGATCGTATATTTATTGTAATGTTTAATTATTATGCATATTAATGTTTAATATTTTCTCGACGTTTAATGAACTCGAACTGCACGTTACAAAAACATAGATCCTGTTCGATGGTTCACGCACTAGATTTGAACATTTCAATCAAACAATTTATCGTAATTTTCAACAAAAAAAAACTCTTAAAGTTAAAATAAGCATAAATTATCGAAAACTAATAATCAATTTTTAATTAAAATTTTCAAAATTATAAATTCAATGTTATAAATTAAAATTTTAAAGCTTAATTGAATTTTTCCATAAAATGTACCTTTAATATACAATAAAAAAAGTCTTATCCTTGATTTTAGAAATTGGAAGTAATCCCAGTGGCAAAAGAATTGTATGGCCAGTTTTATAGCGGTGATTCATACATCATTGCCTGTGTAAATATTTACGTCATCATTTATTTTTAGTCTTCCTTTTTACTATCGATTTTTTGCTAAGTATGTTAAGTCATAACTTTTTAGGCGACAACTGGAAGAGAAAGAGGCGATTCTCAGATTACGCCCAAACCAGTGAATGGAGCGTTAGAAATACATATTCATTTCTGGCTCGGGTCTCAGACATCCCAAGATGAGGCGGCTGTCGCTGCATATAAAACCGTTGAATTAGATGACTATCTCGGCGGAGCACCAGTTCAGCACAGAGAAACTCAAGGCTAGACGCTATTAACAAAATTAATGCTTTTTTCGTATATATATAAAAAAACTTTTTTTTATTCGTAAAAAAATAATAAACGCATTGGTTCTGCATATTTTTAGGGCACGAATCGAAAAGATTCCTCTCATACTTTCGCAATGGAATCAGGTATGTTCGCATATATGTGTCAATGTTATCGCAAAATTACCATATCGTTAAAAACTACTAGTACTTTACTGTTTTCCATTGTGTTTTGACAGCAAATAATTCAATTTATATAATTTTTTAATTTATTTAAAGACTACTTGAAGGTGGAATTGCGAGCGGATTAAACACAATAGACTTATCAATAAAGCCTAGGCTTTTCCAGATAAAAGGAAAGCGATTACCCATTGTGAAAGAAGTACAATAATAATTACCTATTTTTTAATTATTATTCACATTTTGCATGATAATAATGCTAATCAGAGTAAAATAATTTAGTTGCCAGAGATAGGCTGGAATCAAGTAAACGATGGCGACGTCTTTATCTTGGATACCGGCAAATATGTATTTGTATGGACGGGTCAGTCAGCGAATCACATGGAAAAACTGCAAGCGATTAAAGTTGCGAATCAGCTCAAAGCAGAGCACGGATCGGCCTGTGAATCGGTAATCATTGTGGACGACGGAAACGAAAGTGATCTGACGGATGACGAAAAGGAAAGTTTTGAAGTTTATTTGCCTATTAGTGA
Source organism: Phthiracarus crinitus (assembly GCA_034698025.1). Lineage (NCBI taxonomy): Eukaryota > Metazoa > Arthropoda > Arachnida > Sarcoptiformes > Phthiracaridae > Phthiracarus > Phthiracarus crinitus. The sequence goes on from JAQGAW010001657.1 coordinate 12,375, forward strand.
TAAAGAGGTCAGAGCTCACGACGAAGTGGATAATAATGACGAGTCTATCGAATTGGATCAAAGAGTTAATATAAAACTGTATCAGTGTTCGGATGCCGACGATTCGCTTAAAGTGATTGAAGTAAAATCCGGTCCATTAGAACAATCCGACTTAAAATCGTCGGTAAATGCAATTATTTTAAGTAGTATTTTGTTTAGAAAACGCTAATATTCATTATTAAAATTTCCGAAAGGATTCGTTTATAGTCGATAACAATATTTCTGGCATTTGGGTTTGGATCGGAAAAGACGCGTCGAATACGGAACGAACCGAAGCGATGAGAAACGCCCAAAGTTTTATCGTTAAAAAGAATTATCCCAAACACACAAATATTACGCGAGTTATCGATGGCGGCGAACCATTAGAGTTTAAATCTCTATTCAAATCGTGGAGAGACAGAGACGAAAGCGACGATTTAGGAAAAACGTATAGCTATGGGCGAATCGCGAGAACAATATCGGAATTGTTTGATCCGTCAGTTTTGCACGAAAACCCAGCATTAGCCGCAGAAACACAAATGGTTGACGACGGGAATGGAACGAAACAGGTTTATCGCGTTAAAAGTTTTGATGTCATCGAAGTCGACAAAGAAGATTATGGGAAATTTTTTTCCGGCGATTGCTATCTAGTAATATATACTTATGGCGCAAACAATGTGATCATTTATTACTGGTTGGGATCGAAATCGTCTGTCGACGAACGTGGAACCGCTGCCATCAAAACCGTTCTGTTCGATAATGATCAGTATTCTGGTCGAGCAGTTCAAGTTCGAGTTATTCAGGGCAAAGAACCGCCACATTTTATCGCTCTATTTCATGGCGAGATGATTATCTTCGAAGGAGGTTTCGCGAGTGGTTTCAACAATGAAACCGATGATACGCTGACTAACGATAAGTGTTTGCTTCACGTCAGAGGAACCAATCAATACAATACCAAAGCTGTTCAGGTTGAATGTGGAGCGAGTTCGCTGAACTCTAACGACGTGTTTGTGTTAACCACTCCAACCACTGTCTATGTTTGGGTCGGAAAGGTAACCATTCATTTATGGCATCAATATTTTCACTTTATTTTTAAATTTTTATTTGATTTTTTAGGGAAGTATTAGTGGTGAGAGAGAAATGGCGCAAACGATTGCTTCGAGAGGTGATAAAGAAATCGTGGTTTTAGAAGAGGGTCAGGAAACTGATGAGTTTTGGGATGCCATCGGTGGTCAGGATAGTTATTCGAATGAGAAACGGTTGCAATCTTGCAATGATCCACACCCGCCACGACTCTTCCAATGCAGTAATGTTAAGGGAAGGTTCACTATCGAGGAAATTGTTCAGTTCGATCAAAGCGATCTCATTGAGGATGACGTTATGCTACTCGGTATGTGTGCCCAAGCTTTTGTGTTGTCCTATCTTTTAAATATTCATTATTGATTTGCTTGTCCCTATAAATCTCGATTAGTTAAGCTTAAATTTTAATTTTGATAGCGTTTCGGAATAGTTAGCAAATCTGTGAAAACACTTTATGTGTTAAATGTGCTTTTAATGAAGTTAAAATAAATGCAAAACTCTGACAATTGTAGTTAAATGTTGACATAATTTTCTCGAATTAAACCAATTTTGTGTTTTTTAAAAAATACATTAAAAATTTTCGAAAATTGAAATAAAAGCCAATGAAAAAATCTATAAAAAACTAGCTTATAAAGTTTACTAAGTATGAACATTTATAAGCTAAAATAAATACCTCAAGTTTCTGTGTATATCGCGCGCGTTATCTAAGGAAAAAAGTGGAATTTAAGAAAAAATTAATAGTACGCGCTATACAAGGGGTGCGCGTTATCTAAGGGAAAAAGTAAAAATTTTCTGGGTGCGCGTTATACATGGGGTGCGCGCTATACACAGAAACTTACGGGTAGTGTTATTACAGTAAATGATAAAAAAGTGTGCTAAACTTGAATTTGAGTGCTGTATTTATTTAGTAATTTGTGTACAGAATACCAAATTTAAAAGCATTTAAGTCATGAGTTTAATTTCCGCCACATTATCATAATAACCGGTAATGGGTTTAAAAAATAATAAAGAAACACCCAATTTTACAATTTTCAATGATTTATTAACAATTACGATATATTAATATAGACACGTGGGACACACTGTTTATTTGGATCGGAAATAAATCTAATTCGGATGAACGGGAAAAGTCTGTTGAAGCGTCGCAGAAGTACTTAAGCACAGATCCGAGCGGAAGAGATACCGATACGCCAATCATAATCATTAAACAGGATTACGAACCGATTAATTTTACCGGATTTTTCGGCGTTTGGAATGTAGGCAACTAATCATTAAAATGATTCATATTTTGTATTAGCTATTTTGCGAATTATTATTTTCTTTAATTTTCTATAATATTTTTTTCAATTATTTATCTTTCTTTATTAAAAGTCATTGAAGAATATTATTGTATTTTTTGTTAACCGAGAAAATAAAACAATTATTTGACTATTTATTTACTATAGAGAAGTAAGAAATATAAGACTTCTGAAGAACCGAAAACAGATAATGCCGTCAATAACAAGGAAAATCACTCGAATATTAAAATATCCAAAACAAATAATAATTCTGTTGATTTTGATTCCGTAAACAAATATTCGATCGAAAAGTTATCGATTAAGGATACTATTCTTTTGCCCGACGATGTCGACCCTTCACGGAAAGAGGTAACCGTTTATACGTTATTAACGGTTTAAATATTTTCACTTCACGTTTCAGTTTTCACTTCTAATTTATATTTGAACACAAAATCGATTATTAGCTTTCACTTGTTTTGTTTAAAACTTTTATATCAATACTTGAAACAGGAAATTAATAATATATATTTCTTGAAAAAATTTCTATAAAATTGTATATTTCCTTTGCTTAAACGTTAATTTCTAAAATTGTTTGTTTAGATTTACTTGTCAAGTAAGGATTTTAGCGCCGCATTCGGCATCTCATACGACGAATTTAAATCGTTGGCCAAATGGAGACAAATCGATTTGAAGAAAAAAGTTGGATTATTTTAAAATTTAATTTATTTTAATTGAAATTTTATTAAAACAATGTTCTCATTAAAATTTTTGCAAAACTTGTATCTCTATAAATCTCAATATATTTACAATTTTTCGAATTAATTTTTAAAAACTTTTTAATTTTAGCAAATTATATATTTTTGCATTCTTGTATTCATTATAATAAAATTTTTATTTGTTTAATTATTTTTTTAAAAAAAATTAACAATTAGTAAAATTTTTAATTATTGGTTATTTAATAAAAAAATTTGAGGTTGAAAAAAGATTTTATTAATTTACAACATATTCAAACCAAAAACTGAAGACACAAATGGAAAAAGAAAATAATTCATCGAATATTGATTTGTTTGAAAATGTTTGCGATGAACATTGTGAACAGGTTTTAGAATATTTGCCATTTAAAGATAAAATCAAATTAGAAGGTGTGTCCAAACAGTGGCAAACGTGTATTTACAGACACCAAACTGTTCTCGTATTGAACTCAGAAGATGTTCGCAATGAAGATAAAAATACTTTGAATGAACTTTTAAAACCAATTGATATTTGTGATTATGCAACAGGTGTTGCAAATATGAATGGTTATAAAGAGATTAAGAAAAATGAATTTGAGTTTGTGTTGAAAAGGTGTCCTCTTATTAGAACCGTTAAATTACTTTGTTATGTCGACGATAATGGTCTTCAATTAATTGGTAAATATTTGGAAATTTTAGACAAACTTGAATGTAATACAATTGGTATTACGAAAAATGGATTAATAGAGTTTGGACGCAATTATGGACACAAACTGAAGACATTGCGTTTATATGAGTCACGAAATACCGGTGTATTTATCAAACAGTTTCTCATTCATTGTCCAAAAATCCAAGAAATCTCCATTGAAGATCAGACAGCATTTATATGCGAAAATAACACGTTTTTGCCTAAACTTGAATTTATACACAGCTCTAAAGATACCGATATATTTCGAATATGTACAGAAAAATATGGCAAAACATTGAAAAAAGTTGTCGTAAATGCTAATAATTTTGGGTTTGCAGTTCTTTCATGCATTCAATTACTTGTGAATCTAGAAAATCTAGAATTATCATTAAACAGATTGGATGAAAATGACGAAAATCAACAGACTATTGATCCGCATATACAAAGTTTATCCGAAAAGTGTTGTAAACTTAAAAATTTAAGATTTATTTTATACAATTATAATTCTGAACATTTGCCGTTAAATACTTTTCAATCATTTTCAAAGTTCGTTTCAATTAGAAGTCTTGATATAAGTATTTGCAATACAAATAAACTAATAAAATGCAAATGTGAATACTTTCAATCGTGCGCTAATTTAAAACATTTAAGCGTTTATTATCGAAAAATTAGTGATGATTTTTTCAAAGATATCGGTCAACATATTCCCAAACTGCGATCAATCGATATCGACACTAGAAAACCAATGACCGATCAATCATTGATATCATTGTCTGCGTTGAAAAAGTTGAAAAAAGTTCGGTTAAGACAATTTATGTTTGCAAATGAATACATGACAGATATGGGTGTTTGTCAACTCATCGAATCGTGTACTGATATCGAAGATATTTATTTTGCCGCAACACCGAAAATAACAAACAAAACGATTGATAAGTTTATATCGATTGCAACACAAAGAGACAGAAAAAGAATTAAATTTCGTTGCGATTTATCTCATTCTAGAGATGAGCTGCAGTTTGATCCGCAAATTGATGTCAACAGTTTGACAAATTTGCCTCAAAATTTAAAAATTAATATTTTAATGGAAGATTAAATTTAAAGATTGTTTAATAATCATATGAACAATAAATTAATGGATGTTTTTTAGTTTTAATCAGTGTTATTATTAATTTTTCATTCTTGTAAAGTTACCGAACTATTTTTAAAAGTTTGTTATTTTTGATGTTCAATTTTATAGTTTAAAAAACCCTAATTTTTGTTCTTCATTATTTTTTTATGAAAGTAAAGTCATTTTTAAATGTAATTTACGTTTTAATAATTTCATATCCATTATTTGAGATATAATGTATATTTCAATCTTTGATTATTAACTGAAGAAAGTAATCAAAAAATTTTAAAAAATCGAAAAATTAGAAAATATTTTTTAATTAACATTTTCGACTTCATTATTGATTCAAAATGACATAATAATCCTGCACTTATGTATATTATTGTTGGTTCATTTATATCATTAAAGTTTGTCTCATTAAAGTTAATTATGTTTTTATACCATTACACTTATAGTATAAAAACATAATTAACTTTAATGTTATGAATGAGCCAACAATAGTTTACAACATAACGTGTATCTCAATAATTGATTTTCAAAATTCTGATATTTCGCGAAACACCAATCAATTAACAATAAATGTTAGCATTATATCTATTTAAATAACAAGCTTTGAATTATTTTCAGCAATCATTTCATTAGCTTTTATTAGTTTAATTTATTATTCAAATTAAATGATATTTGAATATTTTTTATTTTTCGATTCAAAGTGAATTTTAAATACTTCTGATAGTTATGATGAAGAATCAGTTTATTTTGTTTGTTATGATTCAATGTATGATTAAACAAAGTTTCGAGTCATTGTGTTCGTCAACACAACCAGTGAAACACGCATTCAATATCGGTTTGAATGTGTT
>JAQGAW010001658.1:0-18129 GCA_034698025.1 Phthiracarus crinitus
GAAATAGATCACGAAAAAGATGCGGAATTAACGATTAATTCGAACGTAAACTATCAAACACCGCGACAAAAGTTTATCAACAAAGAAAATCTGGACGAAGAGGACGTGTTTTAACGACAAAGAAATAGTTGACAATCGAGAAACGAAGAATTGCTTACAAACTGCGTGTAACGCCAATGCGTTCGCTTCAACACAATGGTATGACTCCATTCGTTTATTTAATGTTAAATTAATATAATCAGATGACTATATATATAACTTTTTAAATTTGATAATCAATCGTTTTAAGTTCATATTGCCAGGATTTTTAAATAAAACAATATTGTACGTAATTAATTAAATTGTGCCTGATAGGGCCGGGCTTTTGACTTCATGAAATAATCGGGCTCGGGCCGCGCCCATCTTTAAACATTCGGGCTTCTATCGGGCTCGGGCCTGATAATTTTAACTATTTACTACTCTAGTCCAAAACATAAATTGAATAATTTAACAGATTTATATGATATAACATTTAAAGATTTATATTTATGTTGAAGATTTATATAACAAATATATTTGTCATCATTCTTGTCACCATTTATATTAAATGGCATTTATTCAAAAACAAAATTATTTGAAAATTTATAAAAATATGTTTTTAATTTGTTTAGTTTTCTTAGCGTTTTATTTTGTTATCGAATTATCTTTCCAAAAGTCCCATCCGTTTTTCTGTCTTTTCGTAATATTATTGTTTTTGCGATTAATTGTTGAAATTTAATGGAAAAATTACATTTATATTTATTGCCAAATCCACATAATTTGAGTTTCTATCGCCATAACTATTCTTTGGATAGTTTTTATCATCATTTTTGTTATTTTAATTTTTAGAATCTTTTTTTCTGTCATCTAAGAAATATTAAAACATAATAATACTTCAATTTCTTAGAGAAGTGCTACAAGTAATATCACCGTAAAATAAAATACATTGATTATAATTAATTTTTCACTTTAATTTATATATTATTTAGCAAATAAAATCAAACTTTGGAATTTTAAAATGATTTTATTAAAGTTTATAATATTAATTTTCACTCTTTTATTTCTAAATATCGTACAATTCTGCGAATAATAACATAATTAACTCTCTATAAATTGTTTATAATAGTTTTTGATTTTTAATGTTATATCTATGGATGAGTTTTAGATGGTGTGCCAAATGATACTCAAGATGAAACGAAATCATTAAGCGCTAAACCGATGCCAACATTTAAAGAACCGAATATGTTAGCCGTGAAACAAGGTTTGGCAACGCTTAATGGCGCGAGCATTTCGGTCAACCCAAAAATTCTAAGATTCTTATAACTCGTTAAATTTTAAGAAGAACTTAAAAAATTTTTATTTAATTTATTAGTTTCGCGAGTTGAAGTGGTTTGAAAAAATATCGAATTCTTTTTTGAAGAAAAGTTAATCTTAACCCTTCAGCAGTAAACCGGGATAAATACAACCCCAAGGACACTTTACGCGCTAACAACTTTTTTACTATAAGTGGAAATATTTTGGGGATTTAGATATGCCTCAGTTAATTATTTCTGCTTATATCAGTATTTTTTCAGTTCGTAATCAATAAAAACAAAATTTATAATACCCCATAACTAAGTACGGGGTAACTTATTACCCAACAATACCTTAAACCGATGGCAATGCTTTTCAATGGTATATACTCCTTTGAATTAACATTTTCTGTAAAGCAAGACGAGTTTATTCTGACGGGTGTTGCGCATATAACCTGATGCGCAAAGCACTGTGAAAGGCATGAAAATGTTATTATCCCATAATACCTTATATGTTATTTTATTAGTGTTACTGCTTAAGTGTTAAATGCAATTATATTATAGCTCACTTTTTCAAAAGTAATTAATGGATTTGACATGTACGTGTGATATCAGTCTTTATTTATTAATGGATTTTTTCTTTAAATTAACAAAGTGATTTTTTAAACGATATTAGTTTTGAAAGTAATCATTGTTGAAACAAATCATTGTTGTAAAAATTCTTATTTTGAAAAAAAATGTTGCTAAAATTAATCGTTAAAATTAAAATCGTTAAATTAAAGATAATAAAGTATAATCATTAAATTTGTTTTACTTTAAGATATTCATATTTTACTAAAATATATGAATATATGTGTTACTAAACTTAAATGTAAATTTATAACTAAAATAATAACATTTTAGAATTTAAATTACAGTCAAGAATATTTTTAATCAGAATTATTTAGAATTATTTAGCTTAATCGTAATTTGTTATTTAAATAAATAGAAAGATTTTGTAAAAAATTTTAATTTTATACAAAAATAAAATAAGATATTTTATCATATTTTCAGCTCTCTTTTTGAAAATTGGTATTCGTGAAATCTATAACAGCTAATTTGGTTAAAAAATTAAAGTAACTTTCGATAAAGTTGAAATTTTAACCACTGGATAAGTGAAATATTCTTAAAATAAAAATAAATTTAAAAATAAATTTAATAGAAAATTTATAATATCTATCAATTTATTTTTTATAATTAACTATCTAATTTATTTTCAAATTATAACTGAGAATCTAAATTTTTGATTATTTAGCAATATTCTATCGAGATTATTGATGTGATTTATTTGATCTTAGTACAACATAAAAATTAAATTGTATTTTATTTACAGAAACCTTTAGATATTTAACTTAGACCTAATCATTTAGAAATTTAAATTGATTTGAAGGAAGATAAAATACAACTGATTCGGAAAATATATAAATTTTCAATAAAGTACATATACAACTAAAAATTAAAAAAGTTTCTGTTTAAATGATATTAGCAATGTTATAACTGATTATAAAATTATAGTATTATTCATTTGATCTTTTATCTTCAATTGGTTTTTAAGGATTATTAAACATGTCAAAGAAATCATTACAAAAATTAATACGAACATTTTTCCCATAAATTGATATATAATATTTTAAGATTAGTTAAAATCGAAAATCAAATTGTTTTTACAGTTCTTTAATTTTCAATTCTTATTGAAATTTTAAAAATATTTAAATCAATAAGTTTAAAGTACAATAAAAATTTTTGGTTCTTTGAATTTTAATTAAAATTTAATTTAATTAAATAATATGATTTATTTTAATTCACAATTTTTACTAATTTAAATAAATTGACTTTTAATAATATAATCTGAAAACAAGGATTAACTTATAAATAAAATTGAAGATTATCAAGACAATTATCTAAATTTTATTTAATGTAATGGTGATCTTGCTGATATAATATTCGTTAATGTAAAACTGATTTTCAATAAATATTAACAAAATTTAATTAGTTTAAAGTAATGTTTTAAAATTAAATAATTTTTAAAAATAGAATGCTTATTATTTTATAAGTAATAAGATAAGATAATATTAAATAAATTTTTAGCTCACTTTGCCCAAAGGAGCTATTGGATTTGCCTTTTCTGTCTGTCTGTCTGTCTTTCTGTCTGTCTGTCTGTCTGAATGTATGTATGTGGACCGTCTGTATGTATTGTTTTCTAAAAATATTGTGAATCCAAATTGTAATCTTATTTATTTTACTATTCAATAAATATTTTAGTTTTATTCAAAGTGAGCCCATTTATAATGTTCATTCTTGTTTATAGTTAAATATAGATAAGCTAATCTATAAGTCTATTTAATAGTCAAAATAAAAAATATAAACATTTGTTTATTTATAAATTAAAGCCCGGTCAGAAATTTTTACTGTGAAGCCCAAACCCGGCCCGGCCCGACCAAATGTGTCGGGGGCCCGCGGGGCCCGACAAATCGGGGGCCCGTTAGCCAGTCTAGTTCGTATAGTTTCTGAAAGCATACGAGTTGTTACTGAAAAGAAATATTTTGTTCAATTATTTTCAGAAATATTATGAGTACCGAACAGTGATATGCCATATCTATACAAATGATTTCCTGCTGAATTGATAATTAAATGTGTCGGCAAAATATGTTTAGTTTTTATTATTACAGAAAACATAGCGTCAACTAATTCAATATTTTTTAAGTCTTTTAATTAAAGTGTATTACAATTTTTAAATTAAAAATTTTGAATAATTGGAAAATATTATTATGCAATAGTAATATTTAGAAATACTAATTAACAAAATTTTAATTTTTAAAATATTAATTTGATAAATATTAAAGAAAAATTCATTAAATGCTGATGTAAAAAGTTAATTAAAAATTCAATAACATGATACAGCATACATATACTGTACAGCGATTGCATAAAGTACTCGTACTGTTTCTGAAAATCTTCGAACAAACAGTTTCTTTTCAGTAATAAATCGTATTTTAATTTATTTTTAATTTATTCTATTTGTTTGTTCGTATAGTTTTCGAAAGCATACGATTTGTTACTGAAAAGAAACAGTTTGTTCGAGTATTTTCAGAAACATTACGAGTACATTATGAAACAGCTGTAGTAATTGTATGAAAGATAAATTTATTGATTCTCTATATTTTCGATTTTTTGACAAGTTTTTCGCAATAATTATATATTTTATTCTGTTATTAATAAAGCCCGGAAAATATTTTATTTTCTTATATAAGTATATTGATTATAATATTGACTTAAAAGCCAAAATATTGAATATATAATTTCTAAAAACAGTCTGAAATAATGATTTATAGAGTTCATATTTTAGCGAATTTAACTAATTTTTATAGACATAGGAATAAATGGTTGATTGCAATTAACGATAAAATAATATTTTAAGTTTTCTTCGGTAAATGATTGTCTTTTGTCATTTAGAATGAGTTTATATTTTGAAAAGCTGCGTTCAACATCACATGTAGTTATTGGTGCAAACTTTAATAATGATATTTCTTCAGGTGTTAATTGAATATTATAATCAGATTCAATGCTTAGATTAGAGTCCAAATTTTTATCGAGAATTGTTGATATTTTTTCAATAATTTTAAAACCAGTATTTTTATTTAAAACATTTTTAAATTTTTGAAATGCTTTTTTAGAAGCCGTTCCATTAGAATTTTCGAGTTGATCATAAGCATAGTGTATTAAAGATATATTATCGATTAGAAGCACATTAGATGTCTCTAAAAGTTTTATTATTTTTGCCAAACAATTAAAATTTGCATTTATATACGTTAAGTCATTTTCAATATTTGATGAATTAAACAGCTTTTGAATTTCTTTAATATATGTAGAATCGTTTTGATCTAATTTTATGCAAAATCTTTTAATACTTTGATAATATTTAGCATAGTATTCCACAGCGTCAATCCAAGTACCCCAACGTGTTTTAATAGGATCAGGAGGAAGTGGTATATTTGGAAAATCTTCTTTAAATAATTGTCTACGATTTGGTGATTTGATAAATATTTTTTTCACGCAAGCAATTAGTCTGTTAACATGGGTATATTCATTGATGATTGTATCGCAAACATTATGAATACCATGAGCTAAACAAGTAAAATGGATTAAATTGGGATAAGTATTCCTTAAAGTTTTTCCTGCAAGTTTCATATACACTGCAGCATCTGTTAATAGCAGTAATACTTTTTCCCATTTAATTTGTTCAGGCCACAAAATCATTAGAGCTGTATTTATGCTTTGAACGATTGTAAAATTATTTGTTTTTTCTACAAATTCCATGTTAAGAAAAATTTTCTTATTATTATCGATATCTAATGAAAGCATACCAACAACAACATTGACAACATATCTGCCTAATACATCAGTTGTTTCAATGACGGCAACCCAAATATATTCTTCTTTTAAAACATTTCGTATATATTCAATTGTATTTCCATACAAATCCTTTAAATACGATTTTCTTAGTGACGATTCATCGGGCGATTTAAATTTTGTATATTTATCGATAAATAATTTGAATTCAGTGTTTGCCAATTTGTATAAAGGAATATTCATAGTTACAAATAATTTGCATAAATCCATATTAAAAATTTTTTGGTCAATAATTTGTTTTTCATTTAAGAATTCTTCAACAGATACTTGCTTTGACTTGTAATTTTTTAATGAATTTAAGTGTTGTTTAGTATAAATGTGTTGTTTAATTTGAGTTTTTTGATCACAATTTACATTAATAGAACACGCTTGGCAGTAAATTACATTAGATTTTAAATTTTTATCTGAATTAATAGTAAATACATTACCAAACTCACGCACATATTCCTTTAATTTAGTTAAATGAGGTTTTGGTTGTTTAGGCATCTTTAGTAAAATTATTGATAAACTATTGTTTGATATAAGACATATTGCTCAACAGCAGTGCAATACTTTAGTTACATAATATACATAAAGTATATTAATAATAATTTCAGTGCAAAATAATTAAAAAATATTTTATTTTTTTAAGCCTGAAATATTTATATATTTTTTTTTATTAATGCTGCAAAATAACTTATTTTTAGTCGTATAATACACTATATATTTTTCAGATAATTTCAACTTACCGCTAAAAAAATTATTTTATTTTATTTTCCAGGCTTTAGTTATAATTATCGCTGATTTTCCAGTATTGAAAACATAAACATATTTAAATTTGCGCACAAAATCATTACGAAATGTTTTAATAACACTCCAATCAGTTATATCTTTCATTGTTTATACACAAACAAATAAAAACTTGATTTAGTTATACCACTTTAAACATTATATAAAATAGTAGACAATTGTTTGTTTTTAACTTTTTTATTTATAATGTGATGTTTTGTTAGTATCGATGAACACGTGTTTTGATGTTATTTTGATGCATAACTCATCTAATATACAATAGATGACGCTATGAAATGTGTGAAATTTGTAACTCAGTTACAATAGCAGTAACTTAGACTTTGTAATTGTAAAAATTAAAGTTGTTATTTAGTCGGTTAAACCGATGGTTAATCAGGTTGGGTTCCTAAATGGTATGTACGGTTAGATTTTCATAAATGATTCGGTTCGGTTATTATTAACTATAATAAAACAGGTTAAACCCGAAAACCCGATAACCAATACTAATTATGTTACTGACTTCAAACAGGAATTATTTTCTAATTTTATCGTTAGAAAAAATTATTCACATAATGTTAACAATTTAAACTTAAATTAAACATTAAATGAGTAAGAAATAGCAAAATTAAAATATTATTATATTAGTTAATCGGGTTTTCGAGTTAACCGGCGCTGAGAAAGTTCATTCTCTTTCTTGTTTCAATTATTTCTTTAGTTTAACAAATCTTTAAAATTTTAAAAATAATGATTTTGTCCATATAAACAATTAATCGCCTATTTTGTCTATTTTATGCAAATAATTACACCATAAATGAGAGAAATGATTAATTTAATCAATCGCTTCATTGATAGCAGTGAAACGAGTTTAATCAAATAACCAAAAAAATTTTACGACAAAAATATATTAAGCTTATAATTGATTACAACATTATAACACATAACTATCCACAGAATTAGTATAAATAATTGAAATACAAATATCATAATCGTTAAGGAGTTAAAGAGTTTTTCATTATCGAGTTTCAGGAGAGGAAAGCTAACATTAATACAAAAGAATTTTGAATAATTACTTTATCTTCTTCTACCTATTTATAATATTTAATAAAATTAATAATAAACTTTGATTTAATAAATTGATGGTCGAGTTTAGTATAATTAAAAGGTTAGTTAAAGTCATTTTCCAGTATTAATCGAAATGATTTGTCAAACGGTTATCCTTTTTTTTTGAATACCTAACCATATCTTAATATATGAAAAAGTATTTATCTGTGTATAGTTTATATACCATTCAATCGTTAAGTTTCCAAATCATGCTTTCTATTATTCACTCAAACATTATAATATGAAAGCCATTATTAAAACTTTTCAAATAATACAAATTATTCTCTATTAATAATTATGTAAGAAAACCTCAATTAATCCGCTCATTTGCTTTTAGTTGCCATGTTTTTTTAGAGAATGGCGTTAAAAATATTTTCTTGACACCTTTATTATACTTAACGCTCGCATTTATCACAAACTTTCCATAAGTTACACCAAAATTAGTGAGAATCCACGTTGAATTTAATTTTTAAACATTCAGTTATGCAATTTTAGTTATTCTTAGTTCTAAATTCTTTTGATATTTCCATACATTATTTCTAAAACATAATTTACCTATTTTTTATTAAATTGAAAAATTTATAATTTGTAAAATTATATTTTAATTTTAAAAATATTACTTTTCATTTTATAAACTTTTAAATTATTAATTCTTAAATAGATTAAATAAGTTAAACAAACGGGTAATATTTTTTTTAAAAAATATTTTAATTAGAGTAGTAAATCGTCAGAATCTTCAGGCCCGAGCCAGATAGAAGCCCGAAAGTTTGAAGTTAGACCCGGCACGAGCCCGATTATTTCAAAAAGTCAAAAGCCCGACCCGATTGGGCCCGATTCAATTCATTACGTACAAAAATGTTTTATTAAAAATTCGCAGAAATATGACCTTAAAAACGATAAATTATCAACTATTACAAGTTTTTGTTATCTATTTATATAAATTTAACAATTATTAAAAGAAAATATTACTTTTTAAATTTTTTTAATTTCTGAAATATCTAAAATAGGTATATTCTATTAAAATCAGAGAAGCTTCAAAGCCAGGTCCGAGTTTTTTATTATTATCCAGGTCCAGCCAGAGGATTCTTGTCGGGGGTCCACAGGGGCTCGACAAATCGGGGGCCAGTTTACTAGTCTAATTTTAATGATGACTGTTTTTATCGTCAATTCAATCTGAAATAATTAATCGACAGTCTCTGCAATTTTTAAAGTGGTCGTCCTATTTATAAACACATTTATCGCAACCGATAATATTAATGCTATTCAATTACAATCCTCTTCCAAACATATAAATGTTCTCATTATTCAATTCCAATTGCATGGGTTTATATTAATTTATAAACTAATTTTGGTGAAACGGAAAATATCAATACTTGGTATTTGTACGTAATGTTATAAAATGTTAGACCAAAATAAAAGAGACAGCGGAAACATTACTATTATTATGTAAAAATCGATTTAAATATAATGTTTACAAAAAATTTATTTAGTATTAAGTAAATAAATTTAATAATGACAAGTATATTTGAATTTAATGTAATAAATTCATTAACTTTTATTATTATACATATAAGTATATTGAGTCTTATAAAAACATTTATAACGTTTGATGTAATAATGACCAATTGATTAATAAAAAAATTGATTGCTTAACATAAAGTTGATTAAAATAAAACTTAAAAGTTGATTGATATTTAAAGTGATTAATAAAAACAATAAAATATATTTTTTAAAAATTATTTAAAATATACTTTATGTCAGATTTAAGGTATTATTAAAAAATAAACTAATATTATGTCCTTAAAAACTTGTGATGTGAATGTATTTATAAAATTATAATATTGTCAATAATTAATTTTTAAAAAAAATTTTAATCGATAGCAAAAACATGAATATATTATATTATATTAGAATTTTAAAAGCTAGGTTTAGAATTATTATTAAACTTCTATGCCTGTCTATTATGTTTTATCAAATAATTTGTGTCACATTAAACTATCTTTCATTTCCATTTCGAGTAAATTTGGATTTAACATATGATCAAAATAAAGGATTGCCATCAGTGACTATTTGTTTATCATTTATTTCTTCCTGTTTCGTTGATAGAATTTCAAAGTACGAATATTCTATTAAAAAAAATTCATTTTATCGGATATTAAATAAAGACGCTATTTATTGTGAAATACATTTAATAAATGATTCGAATGTAATTAATTGTAAAGACATTTCAACTGTTGTTCAATCATTTATGTTTAGAAATTCTCAGAAATGTTTCACTTACTTTCAGAAAAAAGAATTGTTTTCTAATTTTTACAAATTTGCAAATAATGATGAAAGAATCAGTCACATTGAGATTTCATTTAATATTAGTTACATATCGAGTTTGGATTCGTGTTACAAATTTACAAATAATTACAATGGCAATAAGTAAGTAATAATTGTTTAAAAACTTGTAAAACAATTTTAAAACCATTTATTTGGTTCTAAATGATCAAATATATACTACCCGTAAACATCTTTAATAATTTAAATCTTAATAATGTATTACTTTTAAAGTGAATATTATTTTTGGTAATTTTAAATTTTATTTTTCACATAATTAATAATAATAACATATTTTTTCATAATAAGAAAATTCATACTGACATCAATTGCTATTCATTCACCAAATTCTTTGCATACAATATGGAATAAGTATAGTGAATTGCAAGACACGAATACATACAGTAAAACTATAGTGAATTCTTTAGAATCACCACACAGTACTGATTGTGGAATAAGTATTGATAAAACTAAATATTATTATTTTGATGATTGTATGGAAAGGTGTTTTAATAAAAATGTTTTTGATTCTCTTCAATGCTTTCCATATCATTTTGTTCAAAAAAATATTGACTTAGAGAATCATGAGTTAATAATATACAATGACTCAAAAATTAAAATAATTAAATTTTGTGACAAACCTTTACATAATATTAATGTGAAAATAAATTGTGATTATTGTAAGATAGATTGTCATCAAGAATATTATGAATTTACTGATAATAGAGATTTATTAACTACAAGTAAATCATATATCGGAAACTTAAAAGAAAATAATAAATTTGATGATGAAATTAACACAAATCACATTTCAAAATATGTTATTAAACCTAGACTTATACCCGTTAAAAGTTATAATTTAATAGCGGAATATAGTTTCGTAACTTTAGCGTCAAATATTGGAGGAATATTAGGTTTATGGATGGGTGTGGCAGTCATTGATATGTATTTATTATTTATGAAGACAATAATGAAAGTAAAAAAGTTATTTTTACGCTTTTATCAACTATTTAAAGAAAAACTAGAAAATACAAGTAATAACCTTTTAATTTATTTTGCGGTTTATTTTTTTCAAAAACTAACATTATTATTGGATATACTATATAATATCAAATGGAAATTGTACTTTAATATCATATGTCTGATTGGATTTAATTATCAATCTTTTGAAATGACGTTTAATTATTTATCTTTTAATGTTTACGTTACTGCTTATCAAAAACCTATTATGGAAATCAATGGAATTTTATCGGATAACGAATTACCAGCGGTTTCAATATGCAAAAAATTAAATGAAACATTAAATATTAATAAAATTAATACTAAAGAATTTCTTGAAAAATTTAAATTAGATTGCTTTGTCGCATCAATGACGTCTAAATTAACAGTTACTAAATGCAAAACGAAAGAATTTCCATTTTTATCAAAACATGAATACAAGATCTGTTATACAGTTATGGGGAATTTGAATGGTAGAACAAATCAATTCGCTAATGTAAGTCAAAGAGTACTAATTAAAAAAGGTCTTTTTTTTATCGAAATTTGGTTCTATTCTAAACTTAAAAATCTAAACTACACATATAATATAAAGCCAATAAATTATATCGATAATGCTCCTAATAATGAAGAAATATCTATAAAAAATTCGTCATGGATTACAAGCAAACTGATAAAACTAAGAGTAACGCGTTTGCCGCCACCATATGAATCGAATTGTAGAGAATATTTTAATAAATCTCGAGATCAATGTATTAATGATTGTATGATAAAATATTATTACAGAAAATATTCATGTATTCCTTCAATTGGTTCTGATGTTATACTGATAATTGACGAAAATATTTTTAAAAGGCATTTATTTTGCAGCGAACAAAAAAGTAAAGAATTTAATAAAAATCATTCACTAAAATATCGCTTTCAATGCAACAAAATATGTTTAACTGCTTGTAATGAAGAAATATTCATAATAGCTGATACATATTATGTACCATTAGAGGAGAAATTTATAATAGAAGATATACAATCTCGACGATTAGATAACTATGGCTCAAATAACAAACAAAGCAATCCAATTGAAAAAACGAAAATTATTAAATCATATGCAACTGGTTTTAATTAGTAGCTATTATGAATATCTCTTCATTACAAGCAGTTAAACATATTTTGTTGCATTGAAAGCGATAATATAGTGAAATATGTTTATTTATTTCTTTACTTTTTTGTTCGTTGCAAAATAAATTCCTTTTAAATATATTTTCTTCAATAATCAGTATAACATCAGAACCAATTGAAAGAATACATGAATATATTTTATAATAATATTTCATAATACAATCATTAATACATTGATCTCAAGTTAGTTTTCTATTACAGACATATAATATTAGATTCAAAGCAATAATGCATTCAATCAAAATAACTCATGTGTATAGTCATCACTAGGGATTCAATTTTTCGGGAGTATAAAGTACCAAAATCGGTCGGGATTCGGGGAGTAAAAAAGTATCAAATTCGGGAATAAAAAACAGAAAATCGGGAAATTAAAACTTTATTTAAAAATTACAAAAATGAATTGAATTGAATAATGTGAAACATTTTAAGGTTATCAAAATTAAATCTTTGTCTGTTTTCTGCTAATAAATTTTTATATTGAGAAAACGATCGTTCAACTTCAACAGAAACAAGTGGAGCATATGTTGTGATTTTTCGATGTTCAAATTCAGAATTCGTAGTAAACTTTTCATAATCTGGATTCTTTTTCAAGCAGTTTTGAAGCTTAACTTTTGAATATCCATTAAGTTTAGATAATGTTTCGTTTATAATATTTACTTGAGATTCAAGTTTCAAATTTCGTTCTTCCAGTTTGACAATCATTTCAGGTAAAAATTCAAAGTCTTTAATTCGAATTAATTTGTCTTCTAAACGTTTGTTTCCAATAAGTTTTTTGAGTTTTGCAACTGCCTTAGAATCAGATTTTACACTTAACATTTTAACAATATCACAAACTTTATAAAAATTTTCATTGTAAAATTAAGCAGTATTGAGCCAAGTTGACCATCTAATTAAAGATGGTTTAGGTGGTAAATTTAAACCAGTAATTTCCTTAAATAAGTTTTGTCTGTAAGTTGATTTTAATAATGCTTTTTTCATGTTTGATACTAGAGAATTAATTTCAGAATTATTTTCTTGAATGGAAACACAAACTCTGTTTAAAGCATGTGCAATACATGTTACATGATTTAAATTAGGAAACATATTATTCTCTCCTTTTAAATTTTTAATCGCAGCTATCATATAAGGTGCCTGGTCAGTAACAATTAGCTTAACTTTATCGAATTTTATGTCTCCCTATAAACTGGTGCAAGCATTAATAAATACTTTTTGAATTGTTTGAGAATTTGTTTTTTCAATAAATTGAGTGTCGAAAAGCATTGGGTTAATAGGTTTACCATTTAATGGCCCAATAATGACATTAACAACAAATCTTTGGCATTTATCTGTTGTTTCATCTATTATAAAATAGACATCTGATGTACCAATAATATGTTTAATTTTGTCCAATGTCTTATTATAAACAATGGAGATATGTAATTTTGTCGAAGTGTGTTTGGATGGGGAATAGATTTCTTAATGTATTTTGCTAAAAATGCTTTCATTGAGCTATGAAATAACTTGTTTAGAGGTATACCTATTATAAAATATTTAAATCAATTATAATTCATTATTATTTAAATCAGATTATTTACCAGATTCAATGAATGCTTTAGTTAATTCATTATAAAAATTATTTAAATTTTTCTCTTTTTCCGTCGAAGAATCAAATGAATTTTTGATCAAAATTTGTGTTGACTTTTGTTGATTTAATTGTTTATTTTTAATATGAATAGCAGCATGAATGTGTTCTTCCACTCTAAGTTTCACATAATTTTTGTTTGTAGAAATATTTTTCTCACATAATTTGCACTGAAGTACTTCTCCATCTGTTGTAAAATCTGAATTTTCTTTCACAATTTTATAAAGTATTGATTTTAATTGAGATTTAATTTTAGGCATTTTGCTATTGATATAAAACTAATTAAGAATTGCACATTTTATGCGCAATAATTAGCAAGTGATAAAACATCAATAATGTCTTATTTCGGGAATATATTCTAATAAAATGCAAAATTCGGGAATATTTCGGGATTATTAATATTTGCCTTATATTCGGGAAAATCGGGAAAAAACAATTAGTTTAATTGTAATTAGATATTGTTGTTCGAATTAACGTAAGAATTTCCCGAAGATAACTCTTCGTAATAGAATCGGGATTATCCCGAAAAATTGAATCCCTAGTCATCACAATCGGTTTAATTTAAAATTAAGAAAATTTGTTATAATTAATTATTTTATTACGAAAGAATCAAAATTAGAACACCCATACGAAACTAATTGTTGTCATAATTCTGATTTTACTGTTAAAACATTTAAAAAATCAAATCAACATTATAGCTTAGAATTACCTAATATTGAAAACATTAATTATAACTTAATTAATATAATAGCTAAAAGTATGCGACAAAACAACTGTCAAATTATTTGTTTCAATGAACAAAAAGTAAAAAACGAAGCCTAAGTAATGGAGATAATGTCCGATAACAGAATTAAATATGATGAGATCTCAACTTCTATAATAAATTAAACACATTATTTTGCATTTGTGGCGGTATTATATCGTTATGCTTTGGGATTGATTGCTATATGTTAACCAAATACTTAATTTTAAAATTAATATTAAATTATTAATCATATAACTTCAAAATATTGCTTAAAAAAACAACTTGTGATTAGAAAACAACTTTTTAAATTTTTGAACTTTATTATCATGTCGATTATATTATCATTAATGATATATCAAAAATTTCAATTAATAAACGAATATTTAAACTTTAATACAATAACCCGAGTAAGCCTCTCATATGTGAAATCATTGCCATGTTTTCACAATACAATTTATATTAATAAATTAATAAATTATTTTTTAACGTATTTATGCATTTATTTACAATACTATAACTCGAAAACTTATTCAATTCTATATTAAATGTTTACTGGTTTGATCGAGTCGTGTACTATTGAAACCAAACTTAATAACAAAATTGATTGTACAAAACATTTTCAGTTTAGAGAAATTAAGGCTAATATGATTTCTATTGAAATATTTATGTGTTTAAAATAAATGATTGATCCAACAAAAATTAGGTCAATGTTAAAGTGATAATAACTTAAAGAGAGATTAACCTAATAGCTTTTATTTTCCTACATTTTTCTCTTCCGTGAAAATTCAAACAGTGTATTGCCATATAAAGTCTAGTTTAACAAACTTTAAATTAATTTTTAAATAAAAAGTGCGCATTTTATTCAGTATAAAAATAAAACTTTTAATTATGTGCTCAACAAAATATTATATAAAAGATAGCTTTGATAGATTTGGTGATGATTTATGTGAAGTAATACTAAGTTATTTATCGATTAGTGATTGTTTTCGTTTACAATGCGTTAATAAACAAATAAATGAATTGATATTTAAGAAACAATATAAACTTGTGATATCTAATTATTGTAATTATAATCCACGAAAAATTCATAATAACTATCAATATTCAATAATTAAAGAGCTAATAATAAAAAACAGCGAAAATCGAAATAAATATTCAATAAATGTTAAATTTCTAAATCATGTGATGAATATGTGTTTGAATATTAATCATTTAATTATTGATATCAATTATAATTGCGATGAAATAATTAATATAATAAGCAAAACAGGTAATCATTAATATATTTGATTATTTACAAGATTTTTTATATATCAACCAATTGTTTGAAATACTTTTTAGGAAGAAGTTTAGGAATCTTAGAAACGATTACAATTGATGCTCCAGTTAGAGATAAATTTATTGTACCGACATTAATACAGTTATGTTCGAGCCTCAAAGCAATACAATGTAATTGGAGTATTAAGGAATACATTGATCGAATTTTACTTGAAAATTTGTTTATTAGTGGTAATATCAATACAATTGGACATTATCTTATAGAAAATGACAAATTTATTACATTTGCTGATCATTTTAAAAATCAGTTGAAGTCATTGGATGTTACGATAATGCATTCCAATATAGGATTTGAAATATTGAAACATTTGACAAAATTTGAAAAACTAGAATATCTTTGCTGTGTATTCTGTAAGCATAACTCATTTGCTTCTGAGTTATTAAAACTGATTGGTTTGAATTGTTTGCGTTTAAAAGTATTAAAGATCGAGAATTTGGATTTAAATATAATAAATGATGCATTTAATAATGGATTTAAATTTTTAAAAAAATTAATTATTGGTGAATTTTCAAGATTTAAAAGCTTTAAAATATTGAAAAACTGCATTTATTTAACACACTTGAAAATAGAAGAATATGATCATAATTCAAATGGAAATGAGTTCGAAAATATTCACTTATATTTAACACAATTAAAGTCTATAGATATCTTTAGTTTTATCCCAAAGCAAATTCAAATAGTTATAACTATTATGAAACATTTAAAAAATTATCCGAAGTTAATTGATTTGAAAATTGGTTATTTTGCGATGAAAGGAAAAGATAGTTGGACTACGGATAATGTTTTATTCTTGATCGGTAATTGTTTAAACATTAATAGAATCTGAATTTATCCAGAAGAATCAAATATTGATAAAACTATAATCGATGGATATATTAATAGTATAAACCAAAAAATAATTTTTAAAATGTTAGCTCCAAAACATTTTTAGCGTTATTAAAGCTAAATTCGTTATTTACTTAATCTAAAAAAATTTAAAAAAACAGATTACTTAATAAATGCAAAAATGACATTCTTTATTTATAATCAATATTCAAACTAATTTTATTTATTTTTAATTTGCGAGCTAATCATAAAATAATCAATGAATGTATTTAAACCAACACAAAAATATATAAACTATATACACTAAAAATGTATTAACATCCATAATGTATTTACATATCACTAAAACAACACATTTAATCTTAACATATATTTATGACATCTTTTGTATATAAACTAATAATTTATCAACATTTAGCAAATCAAAACTTTATTATACAATAAAATAATTAAAACGAAACCATAAAACTGTCAAATAATTTAAAATTTATTCAAATCTTGCTAAATTAATTTATATTATTAAAAACACATTCATTTTAGTCTAATTGATTAATTTATTTATAACATTTAATATCTTAATTCAATAAAATTTCATTATAATAATAGCATTCAATTCTAACTCCAAGAAAAAACGACTTAAAAGATGATAAATTATTGTTAGATAAGTATAGTTTTCAATAGAAAAGTTGATATTTATTTAGTTTATAGTTTATTCCATTTATACACTTCGGTCGGAACCTCTAGCGGGTCAGATTCTGGAATTCTCAATTTTTAGAGGTGGGGTCAAAAACTCATCGGATTTAAACCACAATTCGATTCAAAATTTTTCGGACCTTCGGACCAAAATTTTTTTCAAAATTATTTTTTAGACAGAAGCCTAAACCAAGCACCTCGAAAAACTCAACGTTTTTGACCAAAATTTAAGGGGGTCACAAAAACTCTTTTGATTGACAATTGATTCTGTTGAAACTGGGCAAGCACCCCCCTTGTGTAACTATATGAATCACAACACATCAAACAACGAACACGTATGCACATTAACATCCATATTGTGTTTACATATCACTATAACAACACATATAAACTTCAAATACATTTATGCCATCTTTTGAATAAACTATAGACTAATAATTTATCAACTTTTCTATAAATTTTTTGTTGTTTAACACAATTAATTTAATTTTCTTTTGATATTATTAAATATTTTATTTAATAAAATAACCAAATCAGTCTTAAATGCTTAAATAAATTCTGTTTTACCTTATATTTATTAATATATAAAGTATTTTAAGTGTAATTAATGATTAAAAATTAATTGTATTAATTATTCGTATTAAAATGTAATTCAACTTTAAAATAAATTAAACCATAATTTTTAAAACTAAATAAAAATATTATATTTGTAAGAACCTTCGTAATAGTTCTAAATTAATAAATAGTGAAACAATTTAGTATTAATAATAATTCTTTTATTAGA
>JAQGAW010001659.1:0-18126 GCA_034698025.1 Phthiracarus crinitus
TTATTAAACAATTCTTTACTATATTAAAACTTGTGTTGTGAAACATTCCAATTTATTTGCTATATTTTTCATGAGATTTTAAATATAAAAATTACCGGTAATTGAGTTTGAAAATTATTCCCGGAATTTATATAAAATTAACTAATCCTATAAAATTTTATGGTATTTAAAATTATGGTAAATTATGGTTTTATGTTTAAATTATGATAAATTATGGCATACCATAATAATCCGATTCCTGGTCATAATTATGGAAATTGCTATATTATATTAAATATTATAAATTTTACTTCATATATGAAATATCAATTCTCAATATTAAGCAGAGACAATACTTTTTCCGACTAAAACTTATGAAAAGGTGGCGTATTATAGGAAATAAGTCTAAATATCGGATTTAAAACACAAATTTAGATGAGCTCAGTGATCATTAGTGCTTAGAAAATAGTTAATTAACGATTGTTCAAAATCATTAAAATTCATATAAAAAACAAGTTAATAATGACTATAAAACCCAAATAAGTGAAATTTAAGTAAACGAATTGAACGATTTTTCAAAATAATAAAACGATTTTTAAATTTTTTAAACAAAAATTATGTATTTTTTAGTAAAAGTATAAAAACCCATTATATGTTATTATTATAACTTACGAGTTTACAGAAAATCAAGTTTTATTCATAACTATTCTGCAGAACCAGATATAAAATCAAAAATTTGAAACTATTTTTTTAAACGATTTTTCGATTTTTAACATATAATGAACGATTTTATGGTATTTTTTTAAACGATTATTTTGAACGAATTTTCAAATTTTATTTAACGAATAATAAACGATTTGCACCTTTTTATTAACGATTTTCAAAATCCTAGTGATCACGTATGTTAAAGCAATGTTTGAAGGGACGTCGTTCTATTAGACTCGTACTATCTACGAAAAATCATGTACTCGTAAGCGCATCTATGATTTAAAAGATGAAAAATTTTAATCAATTTTAATTTTGATAAATTATTTTTAACATCTTTTTTGTGTAAATTCAATCAAAAATTTTTAACAAAAGTATTTTTTAAAAACTTTTGGTTCAAAAATCTAATTGTATTTTAACTATAATTTCGCACTAATAGGAAATTATAGTTATCGGACTAACAGTGTAAATTGTTTCTTTATATTAAGCTAATATTTCTCGGTTACCTATAAATTAAAATATTACTTAAAAAGTCGGATAATCCGAAAAGTATTCTAAATTCGTGCGGATAGTCCGCCTCAGCGTATTGTCCGCAGTTTAACAAAAGTTCAAAACAATAAAAAAATTGATAGATAGTCCGCGACCATTGAATTGTTCGCAGCTTCCAATTTTAAAAAATTTAAAGATTTTTCTTTAGATTGTCCGCGGACTATCTGCACAAATTTAGGATACTTTTTTTTGCTTGACTGCTATGTCAGAACAATATCTGGACTTTTTTGAACTTAAGTTCTAAATAAAAGGTTTTGTAAAATACATGGTAGTAGTAATTAAGTTTTCGAAATACCGAAAGAGGAAAACAGCACAAACAGCACAGTTATGTCAAACGTCTAAAGTTATATACTCTGTAATACTACAGTAATAGTGTATATACTGTACGCTCATATGCTTATAAGTTTAGTGCAAAGTGTATTGACGTTTCAAATAAAACAATAATCAAAATAACGTTCGAATCTAATTTCACCCAAAATGTTGTAAATGTTGTAAATGGGAGTGTTTTCTGTATTTACTATTTTAATGTTTATTGTTATCTAGTATTGAATCGCAGTTATTAATGCATTGTTTTAATTCAGTGCATTCGCTATTTATTAACGATATTAACGATATTAACGTTATTAACACGCACTCGATTTATATATGATATTATGATATAACGTTATTGAGTATTAGAGTATGTGATCATAATTATGCAAAACGTCTACAACAATACGATTAATACGATTTATATGGATGTATGGATATATGGTTACGTATTATGTCTTCATTAACGTAATTAAATACTCGCAACATTCGTAATGAATTATTTCGTTAATATCGATATATCTATGAAATGTTGCATTGAATCGCTTTGAGTCTATTTTTTTAATGCCTGTTATGCTCTAAATAATTATCAATTAATTAATTATTAAAATTGAAAACAATGAAAGATGTGATAATTATAAGATAACGTATTAGTGTTTATGTTTACTATTATGATATTATTTGAAACCACTATTTATTATTTTGATTGTTATCAACAAATAGTGAGTTGTAGTAAACGCGCAAATACTCTATCAATAACTCACGCATATTAGAATCAAAACAAAAATAAAGAAGTATTTGTTTTGAAGAGCAGTTATTATGTCCTTCGAAACCAGTGATTCACGTTTAGTTCGAGTTCTTTTCGATTTCGATTACACCACTGATGACGGAAAGAGAGTGCGCCTCAAACGTGGCGAACAATTGGTTGTGATCTCGAAGACTAACGACGACTGGTGGCAATGCAGACGTGTCTCTCATGTCCATATCGATCGTAACAATCATACCAATAATAATACCAATATTAGTAATAATAATAATAATTCGAGTGATAGCTCTCTTAATGATAATTGTTCCGAAGCTCAACTGTTTTATGCACCCGTTAATCATCTAAAAGAAATGGTTAACAGTTTAAATATCAATAACAATACTAATACTAATAATACCAATAATAATAATAATAATAATAATAGCTTTAAACGTAAAAATATATCGACCATCAAAGTTGGTCTTTGTTTTACAAATCCGTTAAGTGATAGTTTGACGCATGACAATAATTTATCGATCAGTGAAGACGACCAGTTGAATGGTACGTCCAGTAGAGAATCGCTAATTGATGATAACGCTGATAATGACTGTGATAATTGGGGTGCAAAGTGTTCGTCGAACTCGAACTCGCACTCATCGCCGATATATGCAAACTTACAGCTAACGAATAGCAGCTCACCTCCAGTGCCTACCATTGGTGTGTCTCCGATCAGAATATTACTTAACCATTGGGCAGAATATAAGGACAGTACGGGACGAAAATATTATTACAACTCTCTGAGTCGCGAGAGTTCGTGGAAACCGCCGCGACGTAAGATTTGTCATTCACGTGACGATGACATGACAACCAGCCATTCGGAAGAAAATTTAACTGATTCTTCGAGCAATTCGCTGTCTACCACACCAAATACCAGTGGGATTTCTAACTCACCCACGATTTCACCAAAACCAGTACCTGAATCGAAGTCTCGGTGGAGAAAGTTTATTAAAAAGAGCAATAAAGTGACAGATAATGCTACATCTAATCAAACATCTCCGCCAACACTACCAAAAGGATGGACACGTAAATTGAACGATGAAACGAAGGAAATATATTTTGTCAATGAAAAAACAAATGAAAAAGTAGGCTATATATTGAATTTTTAAAATATAGTGCAAAATCCTAAACTTTTCCTTCCATTACTTCCGTTCGTTACGATCACAAACAACGCATTAACCATTTCCTTAACTTTACTGTTATAATTTTTACTGAAACGCATTAACAATTTTTTCAACTAATATTTTTTTAACAATAAAATAATGGAATCTGATTTAGATAGTGATTCTGTTCGCGAAAGTACTAACGATAGCGATACTTCTAGTATAACATCTCCATTTATTTGTGATTCGGGAGAATTATTTACTTGGGATGAAATCGAAAAGGTTTTCTGTTAATAATTAGATACAGTTTATAATTAACTCATTCGTTTAAAAAATTTTAATTTGATTTTTATAATTGGGATTATACTCGATATCTCATAAGAAGCTTATTTAAGAGTTTTAACGTTATTTAGTTATTTTTGGTTTCAAAAATGAAAATTAAATGTTTTTAATCTAATTTTTCAGTGGTTTTGTAAACTTGACGAAAACGGTAGACTATATTTCTTCGAAGAGAACGGACAAGAGTCGTATTGGGAACTTCCAGACGTTAACGTCAATGACGATTCTTCTGATGTATGTATTGTACTAAAATATATTTGTACCCCAATTCACTATTAACTCCTAATTTAATGAACATTGAATCAGTTATAATCTGTTTTCTAAAATTAATTATATTATAAATAGGATCCTCCAAAGATTTCATTATCATCAGTTGCGTGTAGTAATGATAATTCAAAAAATGAGTCTCAATCTCCAAATAATACAATCAAAATTAAAAAAATTTCAAAGCTGTCTACTGAACGATCTCTTTTCGAGCGTAATATTAAAGCGCGATCGATGGCATTCTTGCCGACAAACAGTTCTCTTGCTTCGCGACCTAATATTCCTGGTAAGTGAACAAATTGTTTAGAATTAATTAAAATATTGTTACATATACTGGTATTTTGTTTAGCAATATTATTGCAAGAAGACAACCATGATTTAAAGGAAGAGCCAACGCTTGCAGTTTTCCAACCGCCGCCCATATGTTTAGATAATTCAATTGTAAATCTCATTATAAATAACTTGATTTTTATATATTTTAATTCAATGAATTTGGATAACAATAGAAAACGATAAAAGAGGGTGTATTGCATCGAACAAAACTAATAGAAGCTGGAAAGAGGATTCGAAAGAATTGGTCGTCGTGTTACTTAGCTCTAACTGATTATTATTTGCTTTTCTTTAAAGACTCGAAAACAGCTCAATCGGTTATTTTAAACTTTAAAATACATATAAACAGGTTATTTTAGTTAATTGCTACTATTGTTGATAAAGGGTGGTCGACCAGAATTTACTATAGAGCTTACCGGTGCTATAATTACGTGGTGCCCCGAGAAGTCAAGTCGTAAAAATTGTTTTCAAGTGAGCACTATTACTGGACATCAGGTTTTATTGCAGGAAGAATGCGCTTTATTGTGCAAAGAATGGTTTGATTTAATTAAAAGTGCCATTTTTAAACTGGTAATTCGTTTGTTGTGGTTTTCTGCGTTAATATACTAATATATTGATTTGTTTTTGTAGCCAACATCACTAAATTTTGAGGAATTAGAGAAAGAGGATAAACTAGGATTCAAATTGAAACGCTCGAAATCGACAAAACGTAAATACTTTAACATTATTCCATTACTTTATTAAATGCATTTGTTTCCGTAATTTACCTCAAAAATTAATAATATTTGAATTTTATGTTTTTATTATCTTACGTGAGCTATAACTAACTACCATACATACCAAAGTGGATTTATTAGTGCCTTTTTTCTCTAACATTGCAAAAGTAGATATGGATTTGGGTTTTCTCCGTCCATCTGTCTATCTGTCTCAATCTTTATATTTATTAAGAGATTTTGAAAAATACTCCTACTTTATTGAAATGCAAAAAATCTATTAAAAAAATTATAAGTTTTTTGAAAAAAAGCCATGTCAAATTTTACATATTTTTTATGGCATCTGCCGCTATTAAAATAATGTTATTAAAAGCTAAACTCTATCAATAATAATATCATATAATCCCCTAATTGGCATCAGCCGATTTAAATAAAATTTAATTTAGAGTGTATAAAAACGTATAATTTTCATAATATATGTCAGCTTAACTAACTTTTTATATATAATGCAAAATTACACATTAAATTTTTCCCAAAACAATATTTACAATATAATATATAAGTCTCAAAATTTGTTTGTCCGTCTGTCGGTCTGTTTGTGATTCCCTTAATAGGCGCCTCCCCTGGTGGCCCCAACCCCTCGAGACCTATATCAATGGATTTAGCTTAATAAGTAGCGATCAAATGGAGAGGTTTGGAGGGGGTGGGTCCCCCTCAGGGGTGGAGGTGGAAAAAATTAAAAATTTAACCGTGAACACCTATACCATTGCATTCAGAATTAAAAGTTATGTTGATTTGAGGGATCAGTCGATGGGGTGGACGGGAGCCCCCTATGGGGGTTTAGGTAGAATTTACATAATTATGTTCGGTGTCATTATTAGTCTTTGCCGATGGTATAGGTCTGGGTGGGTAGGAGTTGGGCCCGGATGGATCGGGGTAGGGTTCGGATTGGTTGGGATGGAGTCAGGGTGAAGTCGGGATAGAGTCCGGGTGTGTCGGCGTGAGGTAATGGTGGTTCGGAATGGGGTCCTTGTGGGTTGGGATGAGGTCATGGTTGGTTGTGATGGTCTCCAGGTGGGTCGGGTTAGTGTCAGGGTTGGACGCGATGAGTTCTAGGAGGTTAGAAATGATGGCGTGGGTTTTTTATTCGAATTTAAAATCATTTCCGTCCGACGAAGTCGGGCCATAACTCTAGTTTACAATAAAATAAAGCGAGCACTCATATGATGTCGATCTTTGTTCATATCTCAATTTAATAAGAGTAAAGTTATAAATATAATGAGTAAATATGTAATATTCGATATGAAGATATATAATAGCTATATATTTTTATTTCATTATTTTATTTTAGTCTTAAAAATTTCATTTAGTATTTGAAAGTTATTATCAAATTATAATAATAGTCATTATTAAATTAGGTTTTAAAGTTTATCATTTACTTTTATACAGTACGGTAACATTTATAACATTTTATTTTACATTTGTTGTGAATCATCCTTTATTTAACGTTTGATAAGTATTAGCTTTATTGTATAAAAATCTTTTAGAATAAATACACGCTCACAACAACATTTGCAAAATTTCAAAATAAGGAAAGCAAGCATTTTCAAAGCAAATTTATTACTTTAATTTTAAAACTTGTTACAGACATACGTTATGTTTAACCTATTATTGTTTTACATTTATGTCAAAGAATAATTTCAAATATGTTTATGTTTGCTAAAGTTATTTTTAATTTGAGTACAACTGATTCTGACGATTAAATAAATACTTATTTTAGTAAAGGTGTGAATAAAATTAATCTAAAACTAAAACAGTTGTATTTTATACAATTTATCATATTTTTTAATAAATACGTATTTTCAAATAAATAATTCATTAAATTCAGTAGAGATCCAAATTGATAGCATTTGCTACTTTTTTATTTCACAAGTTAGAAGCATATGATTAAAATATAAACTCGGAACACATTTTATCTCGTATTAACTCCATTTATATGCTATTTTTAATGATAACCTCTATAATCGCTATTTTGCTATTTAGTTACCATTTTTCATAATCCGATAAATCTAATAAGTTTTATAAACCCCTTATATTTTTTCAAAAAATCTTAAAATATTGAAATTATTTTTAAAAAATTCAAAATATGTTTAATTTTTTATTAAGAGTTACTTATGTTCGATGTGGATTTGGTCTGTGTTTTATAAAGAAATTATTAACTATAAAAATTCAATGTTTAAAAATATTTTGATAATACTCCATTATTATAGAAATTCTTATAAAAAATTAAATGCTATTTTTACACTATTTATATTTTCTTAAATTTTTGAAGCTATTTATAGCGCTAGTTTTGCATACTCTTCGCGCTACTTTTTTTTAAATCTCTATTCATTAGATATTAATAAGTCAATTATTCATTAGATATTAATAAGTCAATTACAATATGATGTACAAACGGTTTAACCATTTTTTGTAGTTTATTTTAAAAATCCGATAAAACATAACAGTTGAGCTTATAGTAAAAAGCTTTTCCTAATTAGCGTCTAAACGTTAAAAGGTATTGTTTAAACGTTAAAAGCTCCACATGTTTATGAGGTCCAATCATAAAGAATAATGATAAACACGCTAAAAGAAAATATTTTTACTGTATAGATTTGAGACTTGAGGGTAATGTTTTAAGTTTAAGTTTGATGTAAATAATATATTCTATTCAATTATTAGAACTTCGAAAATTGATTTTTACAGAAGACAAGGAGTAAAGTACAACACAGATATTAATGTTTAGCATTTTTGAATAAATGTTCATTCGTTACACTGTGTATACTATATTTTACATTTCTATCTTTATTTTTGGTTTCTTAAATTTTATAACACGCATTAACTCGATAGTTAGGGTATATTTTTATGGTTTACAGTCTAACTACCATTTATTAGACATATGTAAGCTATTACTGTATATGAATGTAGACATACTTATCGTAATTTAAGACAACATGCTTGAAGTGTGAATTATGGTTTGTTGAAGCAGCTGTTTAAACATAAGCTTATATTGAAAGCATTTACTCAAAAGATTTTAAATTAGCTGTTATCTTAGAACTCAGTCGTCAGTAAAGAAAATAGTATTTATTTGAAGCTTATACGCAAATATTTACGGCTGATTTGTACTGTTAAACAATGTATAGTAAATAAGAGTAAATAATCGAAATCAATAGCAATTCATTTATCTGTTTACTTACATTGGCTAATATTATTCTACTAATATGTTTATAGATTTTAGCTCATAGTAATAAACAACGCGATTTTCGATTTCCTACGAGTTTGTCCTTAACTTTTTATCTGAATAATATGTTTTTTTTCGTTTTAATAATATAATAATTTTATTATAAACTTATATTTAGCACGCAAACAAAAATTGTTTTTCTCGTTTTTTAATCAAAATTAGCTAATTTATATATAAACTAGAGAATTAACCCGCATTTTGCGGGCAAATACTATCAAATTTAAATTAAAACCATAACAATTATAATTTTTAAAAATTGAGTATGGTTTCCATATCCGACAATCATTTCTTCCACACATTTTCTCTACCAAACATTTTTCATACAAAACATTTACCAAACCCTCCTTTCCTAATATACCTAACCCTTCCCTTCGCAGTCAGGCCCTAACACCCGATACCATCTGATCTTATCCATTGATATAATTTAACCGTCAAAAACTGTTTTTTACCACCTCAACACCTAGTGTTTGTTTTATACCCCTCGAAACCCCCAAATTTCACTCTCTTTGACCTGATATAGGCGTCCCCAGGGGAGGTCTCCATTAAGGGTATCACAGATAAGAACATTTTGGATTATATCTTCACGATATATGTTTAAAACGTTTAAAATCTATTAAATAGTTTTAAATCCCTAAAAATTAAAAGTATTTAATTATTTATTACTTGTTTTGAAATTTTTAAAAAAATCAGAAAATGTGAATTCCTTATTGCCAAATGACTGTTTAATAAAGTGGTTGCTTTTTGCATTAGGACATTATGATTTGAATAGTTCCATTGTTAAATTAGACTTAAATTTTATGGTTTATTTTTACTATATAAATATACATAAGTCAAAAAAATAAAAGGACAAAGGTTACACGAGACCGAATGAAATTAACCCCATATTACACTACCGGTATATAGAATTTATTGTCATTACCACTCCTCACTACCCTTACTATAGCTAAATCCAATGATATAGGTCTTGAAGATGCTGGGGTCGCAGGGTTGGAGTATATTAAGAAAAAATCAGATAAACAAACTCTTCCTTATATATTACTAATTTGATTTCTAAGCTTATATCTGTAATTCATTTCACAGTAAGCACATGATTTTAATTAAAATTATAGAATATAGAAAACGCGATGATTTATGCGACAATGAATTGTCTCTTTCTGGGTTTGTTCCGTTAATGACAAGTCAAAGTGCAACAAATATTCCATCCGAAAGACGCAAAAAAATAAAAGAACGTTTGCGCCAATTTCTACGAAGACGACCGACACTCGAAAGTCTCCGAGAAAAGGGAATTTTTAAAGGTTTACATTATTCCTAACTTCTAAATTATTGAAATCAATATTAACAGTTTATAATCTTTAATATGGTTTTCAGACGAACCAGTATTTGGTGGTAAACTTGATTATTTATGCTTACGCGATAAACAACCGGTACCCAAATTTGTTCAACAATGCATACAAGCAATCGAAGCTAAAGATTTGAAAGCGGATGGTCTGTACCGCGCGTGTGGTAATCTGTCACAAGTCCAGAAATTACGGTTTCAGATAAATCAGGATAATTTCAGTGGCATTTGGTCTGAAGATGACGTTCACGTTCTCACTGGACTTTTGAAAATGTTTTTTAGAGATATGAAAGAGCCTTTATTTCCTTGTGATCGTTTCGAAACTCTCATGAATATTATAGGTATTATTAGAGTGCTATTCATTTTTATTTTCAAATTAACATAAATACGTAATTTCTTACTTATAGTACTGCCGGATCGTAAAACAAAATTGGAATTATTAACAAATTTAGTAAAAGAATTGCCTCGACCTAACTTTGATACGTTAAAATATGTATTGCAACACTTACTCAGGTAACACTCAATTAAACCATATTCTCAACAATGATTAACGACCGATAAATTGGTTTCAGGGTAAAGGAACACAGCGACGAAAATCGTATGCATATCCAAAACTTAGCGATAGTATTTGGTCCAACCCTAATGTGGCCCGAAAATGATTCCAACAATTTTGCGTTAGACATGATGTTACGCATGCATCAAAATCAAATCATTGAGTTCCTTCTATTGGAGTTTGAGAATATTTTTAATTGAATTCAAGTATGCATTCGTATTTGTTTTGATTTCATCTTAATTCATCTCTACTTATGTGGAAGTTTGTTATGGACGTTAATGATTGTAACGTTAATAATTAATAATAATAATATAAAAATGTAATAAATATTATTTTTCTACATATCATATACAAAGAGAAAACAAATGAAAATATTTCTATACAATAGTTTGATATGTCATCGCAAAATAATTTAAAAGGTATTATCTGTTAATTTATTATCATAATTCTTATTATTATCTAATGTTAATGTTAATTCTCTGATTAGTTAGTCTTTTTATATTTAAATAATTTTTCATATTTTAATATATTTCATTAATAATAATATTTTCCCAACGATTTAATTGTGTTTATATTAATATAATAAAGTTTAAACCAATGTTTTTATTTATTAAACGAATAATATTTTATATACTAAACGCTTAAATCTAAAAATAGGAATTTGATTAATAATTATTATTTTACTAATAATAACGCTGTTAAGTGCATAAACGGTACAAACGGTGCACACGAGTGTCAATTTTCGTTTAATCCAATTCAAAACAACTTTCGTGATTGTTGTAACGCGCGTTATTACGCGGGTATTAAGTTAATAACAAACGAATTACCCGTTAGTCGTTAAAAATATTATATATAGATAGCTTCATAACGTATTTATGATAATCTGTGAATTAAAAAACTATGACAAACTCTCCGATCGATAAAATAATTAAAGATCTCGAAAATGAAAAGAAAGAAAAAGAGCAATCATTTAAATATATGGTATATATCGGCGCTTTATTTCTACTTTTCAACTCATGTTTTATGTTTGTATCACTGATTCGTTTGTTCATACCGTTTATTAAATATCTGAATATCGTCGAACGAGCGCTTTATCTCACTTATTCGATCACAAATATAATTAACGCCATTTCCCTTATATTATTAATTATTGGCATCAAAACCTCCAAATATAATCTAATCTTTTCATTTCTAATATTAAATTCGTTTTGGATTTTTGTATCCATAGTTGCGAATGTAATGATGTTTGGATTACACGGTAAGTGTACATCGAAAACAACTTTAGTATAGTATTTGAAATAAACTCGTATTTTATTCAAATCATTTTTGTATAGGAATAATCTCACAAATTCACGGAAAAATGAAAAAAACTCCAATATTTTTAGTTATGATGTTAAATTTTCTTTATATTTGCATGAATTTGATTCTTACTATTCTTTTTAATAAACACATGCAAAGCGTTAGAAACACAGAATTTAGATTAACGAAATCAATAACTAAAAGCACATCTATTAAATCGAAATCAATATCAAATAAGACAACCATAACATCCACACTAAATGGTATGAAAAATAAGATTTTCTTAAATTACAAAACTTTATAAGCGATTATAAATATAGATAAGAGTTTAACAGAACCTGAACTGGAAAATGACGATCAAATGTCATATAAAAGTACAGATTCAGTCGAAAGTAATGACAGCACTATTATTGAAATCGAAAATTTGCATAAAAATCTAAATAAAGTCGAAGAGTTAATTAAAAGATAGTTTCGAATATAGAAATAAATTTAATATTTATTCGAATCGATAAAATTATTAATTTTTAGTACTTCTAATTTGGCGCTAATATTCAAAACATTAAATAATTTTTGATGACTAAAAGTTGATGTTTGATGTTAACCGTAAGCGTTGGTGTGAATCGTATTGTGTTGTGTTGTCGATGCGCTTAACACTCGCTTCAATCAAGTGTTCAGTTTTTAATATAATGATAATCATCAATTTAATTTAAAATTAATTGTACTTTCCTTTAAAATAAATAAAGTTTTGATTTCGATCGATCCAAACAGTATTTATTAAAAGTGATTGAAATTAAGTATTAAATTGTAGATATTGTAAGTTTATGTTGAGTTTGATTATGTTAACGGTTATTGATTTTAACTTTAACTTTCGCTGTCGATTCGCGTTTGTTTGGACAGATCAACAGATCAGCGCAATTGCGTAAGCAATCAAATAAACCTCAATTGAATTTAACAAAAACAACAAATTACTTATTAATACGTTCTTAACCCGAAAATGAATGGATGAATGAAATACAGACAACACTGCGTTTAACGGATAAAAAGCAACTATATTTTTGGAAATATAAACATTCAATTATTAAACAACTTGTAAATTTACAGTACTGTACAATACAGCAGTGTCCCACTGTCTGATAGTTTGGGCTCTCATTTCTTCTTTTTTCAAAATTCAAGGATTGTCTAAAACTAACCGGATTTATCAAAGAATATTTCGGCCGTCGGACCAAATTTTTTTAAAAAATTTTTTATCGTTATGAAAGCCTAAACCACGGTTCCTCAAAAACTCAACGAATTTAAACCATATTTTTTGAAATTTTTGTCCAAATTTTGAGGCGTCACAAAACTGACGGTTTTGATGGACATTTTCTTCACTTAGTGATAAAACTTTTCAAAATTTTCAATTTTATTTGTGCTTAAATTTTTAAAATTTTAGGGTGAGTGTCCAACAATACCCTACCCAGTGTATACCCTACCCAGACCCCACTCTAGGACACCCTACAATACAGTACAATACTACTTATTAGAGATCACAAAAAAATCATTAATAGTTATTTTGACACTTTTCCCGAATCCGATATTTTCTATTGGAAGCTTTAATGCAAAGTTTGAATGATGTATGTATTGATATTTCCATTATTATTTATTTTAATATTTTAAGTTCAAAATTTTAGAGTAATTTTAATCTATAAATTATTCAGTAATATATTTTGATAATGAAAATATTTTTGAAAATCTGTCCAAAGAGGACTAACCTTTCACTGTGGGTCAATATAAACACTAATTGTTACTATTTTTTTTATCGGATTAACGCTCGACTAACGTGTAAACGTGAATCGTTCAATCACTACATTATCATTTTAATCCAATTTTATTAAATCATATTTTCGAAACTTTAAAATCAATCAAATTTTTGAAATTGTGAATAAAATTTATTAATTCTAAATTAGAAACAATACACAAATATTTAAAAAACTTACTTTATGTAACATAAAGTCAATATTTAAAAAAACATTTAGTTTTAAACGAAATATTGAAATATTTTTTACCTTAAAATTGATTGGATTTGTTTAATATGTAAATAATTCAAAAAATTTAGAGATTCTCGAAGAAAAATTTTCTTTTAAAATAAATTAAGACAAAAATGCATTAATGGTATTAATTGTGCTAAAATATAGTTTAAAATATATAAGAGTTTAACGACTAGTATTGAAAAAAGATAACTTTAAAGCGATGATCGATTTCGGTGTTAATGAGAGCATTAATTATTGCCATTTATATAGTGATTTGAAACTTTTATCTCAATTCGAAACGTTACCATCAAATTTCGATATTACGGTAAAAGCTTTCCAAACGTTTTTACGGTAATAAACAAATGAAATTAATTTTGAATTTGTATGAAATATGAACACAGTATAAACTTATAAAATGAATATAAATAAAAATAATTTATATAAATTCGTTAAATATTAAGTATACAACGATATACTGTTTTGTATAAAATATTATAAGAAATAGATTTAAGTAATAATAAGATGCATATATCTTTTGTTTTCAGCAAAATATCCTATTTTTAAACTTTTTTTTAGAAAAGATTTGAAGACTTAAAAATTTATATAATATATATTTTATTTTATATTCATTTTATAAACTTTATAGATAAATAAAATGACGAAAATCGATCACATCGGTAATTGGGATGATTTATCGGTATATTTAACAGTTTACTTACTTTAAGATAAAATTCATTTTTTAAATATATCAGCAAAAATAAACTTATTTAGTAAAAGTTTTTAACTCGTTGTAATGTTACACAGTATTACCGCATTTGGCACACAAATATAGCTTATATACGTATACGTATAATGAAAATAGGAAAAAATGTAACTAATTTGGTCTATGTTTCATCGTCATCGGTGTCGTTCTCGGCATTCGTTGTATTATATCGTTCAGATTTCGAATGACCAAAATTGCGTGTTATATTGTTAGTAATCGCGCGAATATTTTCTAATCGTTCGGCTAATGTGGTTGGAGTGACAATATTTGTGGCATTCGGTGTTTGCTGGCATTGAAAATAGTCAATATCGAGATCACTGGTTGGTCCGTTGAAGCACTCGTCATCCGATATGACGTCCGAACGAAAATTAGTGCCATTCTGTTGCGGTCGACTCGAAGATGAATATTCAAATTCTGAGTCATACATTAAATTGTGTGAATCAATGCTTAGTTCAATGTCTAGCATTCTAGAACTGGCACCAGACCTCGAAGACATACTGGTATCGTCCATATCAGCGTCATGTCCGGGATCGTTAAGAAGCGAATTCACATCACTCAACGCTTCCTCAGCGTCTGTCAGTCCCGTATCATTCAATACTGATAAACCATCCAAACCTGCAATACTTTCGTCGCAGTTATTTATTAATCCGAAAGACTTGTCTTCCGTGACAAGAGCTTCATCACTATCATCGCTGTCATCCACTAATTCTTCGGAATCATCCATCAGTATTACGTCACTAAAATTTTTTCTTCCCATATTTTCATTATTTGTTTCGTAAAACGGAACGTCAGAATCAAGATTTTCGTATTCGGACTCTTTTGCTTGAATTCGGTTTAATAGACGATTAAAGTTTGGTTTCGATTTATGAGTATTATTAGGTTTGTTATTAGGTTTGAATAAATGCGAGTCATCTAAAGGAAACCGATGATAAGCTAAAGAACTCGAGGCACTATCTATTTGGTCTTCAAGATCGACCAAATCTGCTTCAACATCTATAATAGAATCGACCGCAGCATTCTTTGCTCGATTCCTTATTTGATCGATATTCATATCGATATCGATTGCACAGTTATGCGAATCTGTGTTTAGTTTTGATTTATTGTAAAATCCGATCACATTTTTATTGCTGTTAAAAGGTTCCAATTTTTCTTCTTCCTCATCAAATTTCATACATAAAACATCTTTTTGTTTAGCTCTTTCTTTTTTATAGCTTACAAGTTCGGACAACACATCGTTAACACTTCGCAGTTCTTGAAGAGGAATCATAGGGAGTGAACCTTTACTTCGTAATTTTGGCGAATAGTTTACAAAATCACGAGAATTTAAACTTTGCTTTGACATGCTTTCTAAAGATGGCAAACGTTTTGGAACAATTTTACTGTATTTATTATTAGACTTGTAATAATCAGGTAAACTTCCTTTACGTTGACTTCTTTCAGAGTTGGAACCAAACGATGGCGAACGAGCTATAAAATCGTGTCCACTATTTTTAGAGGTCGCGCCCATCAGATTCGAATCAAACTCCTCTTCTGTATCACTAGCAGCACTTTTTCTGGGAAAAGATGGTTTGCCACTCAAAAGAGGGATATTAAGGTCATCTTCGTCTTTAGTTCTGTCTCTTTTGCTATTTCGATGCCTTTTTCTGGCACTGTTAGTACCGGAAGAGCCATCACTTTTGCATGAACCAGAAAAGCTTCCATGATATTTCAAATTTGATTGCCTTTCTTTTGAATGTTGATGATTATGGTGATGATGGTGGTGGTGGTGATAGTGCTTCTTCGGATTTAATTGCGGACCATCTGTTTGTGCGCTTGAATCTGTCTTTTTCTTCAAAGCCAATCCATCATTACTTCGCTTTATAAAAATGCAATAATCCTCTCGATTATGCGTTGGCATAAATGAATGGTCGGTTTCACTGGGATTTTCGGGGTTTGGATAAACCCACTGTAGACTAGCAGATCCGTTAGAATTTCGTTTAAAAGCAGGCGAAGGAGTGTCGAGATCTGTACGAGAAATGCCAACAGTTATTTCAGCGTCGGTAATGGGCGCAGCATCTGATGACGAAGAAGAGCGGTATATCGACGACTCGTCTATAGAAGATGGTCGACCAGCAGCTCTCGTTGAAGTGGCTTGCGTTGTGTCGATATCATCTAAACTGTCTTGACTTTCCACTGTCGCGCGATTTGTTTCTGTATACGAATTCGTTCGTTGAGAGTCTGGCGACGAAAATAAGAACGGAGTATTCATTATGTTAACTTTATGTGGCGCTTCTTTCGAAGCATGAGTTGATTTGTTCCATAAATGATAATTTTGAGAATTTGAATGATCGCGTGGCGGTAATGGAGGAGAAATATCATCCAAATTAGTTTCTTGAACACCAGTCGGAGATATAATAGTGAGCGGTCGAGACTGATAAGCATAATATTGTTCAGGCTCTGGAGGCGGTGGCGGAACATTAGAACTCAATTCTCTCAATTTTTCCCACGCATCACCTTTTTTACTAGAAGAATGTTGTTGTTGTTGTGCTGCAGGATTTGATTCTTCAAAAATGGTAGAAAATGTGTTCGATGGCGACTTATTGAGTTTTTCTGGTTTTTCCATATCCGTAATAATAGGCTTCGGCTGATTATAACTCGGCATAATCTCCGCTCTCTTATATTCAGAATATCTCGAGAGCTGCTGAATAACGGGTGAGTTCGAAGAAAGTGCGTGAGTATTATCAATATTATTGCTATTATTTGGTTTGAGCTTCGGTGAAGAGTTATTAGTGTGACAACCTTTCAAATGAGTGCCCCTTTCGATCAAACTTAAAGGATTAACGCCTAAAATAGCGTCAGTTCGTTGAGCAGTCATATCTCCTGACGCAATAAAATCATAATTATTTCGCACCGAATTCTTATTAATTTTACGTTCAATCAAGAAATATGTTGTCATTTCTCCCTTTCCTTTAACTTTCACTCGACCGCGACATTGAAAAACGTATGGATAATTCTAGAGTTAAAAACAATAGGCAATATTTTATGTCTTCATTCTGTATTAACTAATACTGTATATAGTGATTAAACCTTAAGCAATTGGTAAACTTCTTCAGTGCATTGAGTATGATTGGGTAAACCCGTTGAATCCATTCTTGACGCCACATTAACAGTATTTCCCCAAATATCATATTGAGGTTTTCGAGCGCCTATTATAATAATATTAATTATGATAAATGTGGAACAATTATTTTTAGATATAATTTACTATTTATAATTCACTTAAGCTGAAAAATATTTTTATATGTCATTACATGTGCATTAATGTAAAAGTAAAGACAGCCAAATATTTCATATTTAGAGTAACGATAAAAAATAAATTAACGTAATAACAAATATAACTTTACGTATTCTAATTTTGTATGTTATAAAAGGGTTCTGTATTTTAAACATTTTAAAATAAATTTAACTGCCATACAGTATTACAAAACACATCAATATTAAACATATCGTTATTCATCAAAAAGGCGTAACCGCACTCTTCACTATAGTAATTAAAACAAACATTTTTCCAAGGAATAAAAAACGTGTTGTTATTGCTTTATTTAAGTCAAACATAAGTTTGGTGTGATTGTCTCAGTTCTGATTGCTATGTAATCACAGTATAAGCGTAAGTTTTTATTCGTTTAGCACTATCAATGCTACGGCGCCTCTCGCAATAAACTCATGTTTGCGTCAATTTCATAATCGCTACATTTGTATTCAATACTTATACAAATGTATGCAATACTTATACTATTGTATAAAAACAATAAAA